>PVIU01009545.1:0-75609 GCA_004026605.1 Ondatra zibethicus | reverse complement strand
CCTAATTTTCTGAGAAATTGCCACACTGACATTCAAAGGGGTTGTACCAGCTTGCATTCCCACCAGCAATGCAGAAGTGTTCCCTTTTCTCCACAGCCTCTCCAGCATAAGTTGTCATCAGTGTTTTTGATCTTGGCCATTCTTACAGGTGTAAGATGGAATCTCAGAGTTGTTTTGATTTGCATTTCTCTGATGACTAAGGATGTTGAATATTTCCTTAAGTGTCTTTCCGTCATTTTAGATTCCTCTGTTGAGAGTTCTCTGTTTAGGTCTGTACTCCATTTTTTTTTTTTTATTGAATTCTGTGTTCTTTTGGTGTCCAATTTCTTGAGTTCTTTGTATATTTTGGAGATCAGACCTGTGTTTGATGTGGGGTTA
Organism: Ondatra zibethicus; assembly: GCA_004026605.1. Classification (NCBI taxonomy): domain Eukaryota; kingdom Metazoa; phylum Chordata; class Mammalia; order Rodentia; family Cricetidae; genus Ondatra; species Ondatra zibethicus. The sequence continues at coordinate 75,231 of PVIU01009545.1, read as the reverse complement.
GTGAAGATCTTTTCCCATTCTGTAGGCTGTCGTCTTGTCTTGTTGACCGTGTCCTTTGCTTTACAGAAGCCTTTCAGTTTCAGGAGGTCCCATTTATTAATTGTTTCTCTCAGTGTCTGTGCTGCTGGGGTTCTATTTAGGAAGTGGTTCTCTGTGCCAATGCGTTCAAGTGTACTTCCCACTTTCTCTTCTATAAGGTTCAGTGTGGCTGGCTTTGATCCATTTGGACTTGAGTTTTGTACTTGGTGATAGATATGGGTCTATTTTTATTTTTCTACATGTTGCTATCCAGTTATGCCAGCACCACTTGTTGAATATGCTTTCTTTTTTCCATTTGATATCCTTTGCTTCTTTATCAAATATCAGGTTTTCGAAGATGTGTGGATTGATATCCAGGTCTTCTATTTGGTTCCATTGGTCCTCCTGTCTGTTCTTAGGCCAGTACCAGGCTGTTTTCAGTACTGTGGCTCTGTAGTATAGTTTGAAGTCAGGGATTGTGATGCCTCCAGAAGTTCTTTTGTTGCCTAGGATTGTTTTGGCTATCATGGGTTTTTTGCTTTTCCAAATGAAGTTGAGCACCGTAGATTTGGCCTATTTATGGTGTCCCATGTTTCATGGATATATTGGGTTAAGCTTTTGCTAGATTTAATGTTTTCTTTAACTGATGAATCTGTTTCCTCTATTGTATCTTCAGTGCTTGAGATTCTCTCTTCCATCTCCTATATTCTGTGTTCGTACATGCATTTGTGGTTCCTGCTCTTTTTCTCATGATTTCTGTTTGTATAATTCTTTTGGCTTGTGTTTTCTTTATTTTTTCTATCTCAGTTTTCAAGTCCTGAATAGTTTCTTTTATATGTTTTGAGGTTTTTTTTCTTGGTTTTCTTTAAGTGATTTGCTGATATCTTCCAATATTTTGTTTGTTTTTTCCTCCATTTCTTTAAGGTAATTTCTCATTTTATCTTTAAGAATTTCAAACAATCTCTTGATGTTATTTTTTAGTTCATTTTCTTCTGGTTCATCCATATTTGGTTGTTCAGGTCTTGCTTTTGTAGGGTCTTTAGGTTTTATTGGTATTGTGTTGCTCTTGTGGTGTAGCATGTGATCTTACCTTTTCTATTCATCTTTTCCTCTGATAGGTGTGGTTGGAGCTGTCTGAAATTCTGTTGAATAATCTTCTAGGTGCCAGTGAATCCAAAGCTTAGATGGACGTTCCTTGTGGTACAGTTAGTGTCACAGTTCTAGTTACCCCGTTGGTTATTCCTGTTTCTGGAGGTAGCTCAGTGTTCCTGTGCTTTGGTCTGCTCTCTTGGAGTTTGCTCTCTCAGGCCTACTTTGGCCTAGGGTGCTGGTTTTGATCTGTTTCTGTATATCTTGGCCTGGATCTTCTCCTGCAGAAGTCCCTGGCTTAGAGTTGGACCTGTTGTGGTGGAGATTGCTGACTCTGGATCTGGTTGCTGGCTCAGTCCTGATCTGCCCATGTCCTGGGACTGGGTTTGCTCCTGGCTTCTCCTTGTGGAGCTTGTTCTCTCTGTGTCTTAGGTAACTGGTTCAGTCCCACTCCGATTCCTGTGGAGATTGCTACTCTTGAGTCGGGTCGTTGTCTCAATCCTGGTCTTCCAGTGTCCCAGGACTGGGTTGGCTCTGAGGGCTGGATTTGCTCCTGGCTTCTGTTCCCGGTGGAGCTTGTTCCTCCACCCCTCTCTGTCCTAGGTGTCTCCTTCATTTCTACTTCTGTGAAATTTGTTGCCCAAGGTGGAGTTCCTTGCCTCAGGGCAACTTTGGCTTTGGTTACCTGTAACTGTACTTTGACCTGTATCTGTAAATCCTGGTCTGGATTCCCTCTTGCAGAAGTCCCTGGGCTGGAGTTGAACCTGGAAAGGTTTCTGGTTCTGGTCTACTGCCTAGGAGGTCCCAGGCTTGGGTGCCACCGAACCCGCAGAGGACTTGCTTACTTCCTCAGTGGTCTCAGACTCGAGCTCCAACCCGTAGGGGTTTGAGGGTCTTGCCTTTTCCCTTTGATGTCCCAGGCCAATGCCCAAACCCACAGAGGACCTGGCTCAGGCCTACTCTCTCTGAGGTCCCAGACTTGCACCTGTCCCCTCCGAGATCTCTGGTTCCTGCTTATTCCCTTGGAGGATCCAGGTTCACTCACGCCCAGGCTGACAGAGGTCCTGGCTCCGGCCTAGTTCCTAGGAGGTCCTAGACTGTTGCCCAGACCTACAGGGGTCTACTCCCTTGAAGGTCCCAGGTTCACGTCTGGACCCTCAGAAGTCAGTCTCTGGCTCTGGCTCACTCCTTTTTTGCTATTTAAACTGAAGTGTATGGATTTGATTTTATAGACATCACTTCCACATAGGGATGAGTAATTCATGTCCTTGAGAACTTATTAGCATCTCACTGAGACTTAGGAAGTGCCCATCTAATTAATTCATCCATCCATCCATTCATTTATTTTTATTTATCACTAGATAGCACTGGCTCGTCTGGAACTTGATATACAGACCAGGTTGGCCTTGAATTCACAGAGATTTACTTCCATGTTAGGATTACAGGCATACTCCACACCATGCCAGATTCTTGAGCCTTTTGAAAGAAAGGGGACCCGTAGGAACCCAGCCTGAGTCTTACATGAAGACATCTTAGCGCCGACTGGACAGTGCCACCCACTAGGGAGTGAATGCTAGACTTCTGTATTATCCATCAGGTTTTAGATATGCTTGTTCATTATGTGTGTGATGTATGTGCTTCTGCCTCAGCCCCCTCCTCCTGCCTCAGTTCCCTCCTCCTGCCACAGCCCCCTCCTCCTGCCACAGCCCCCTCCTCCTGCCACAGCCCCCTCCTCCTGCCACAGCCCCCTCCTCCTGCCACAGCCCCCTCCTCCTGCCTCAGGCCCCTCCTCCTGCCTTTGTTTTTTCTTTTTTAACATTTAAAATTTTATGTACTTCTTTTTTTTAAAACATTTGTGTGTGTGTTTGTGTGTGCGTGCGCACGTGTATGTGTATGCGTATGTGAAAGTGTCATGGCATGAATCTGGTGAGTATATAGGTTGGAGGACAGCTTTGGGAGTTGGTTTTCTCCTTCCACCATGTGGGAATCGAACTTGATTTGTCAGGTAAGCTTTACTAGCAAGCCCCCTTTACCCACTAAGTCATCTCACTGGGCCCTGTTGAGTTTTGTTGTTGTTGGGTCTTTTTGTTTTGTGTTTTTGAGACATGGTCTCATGTATCAAAGGTTGGCCTTAAACTTCTTATCTTCCTGCCTCAGCCTTGCTGGTGCTGGGTTTATAAGTGTGTATCACCATACTTTTTAGGCAATATTTATATATTTAAAAGCAAGCCTTTAAAATTTGTTACTTATTTTAATCATTGTCTTGCTCTGTAGCCCAATGTTTTCCTGTCTCAGCCTTCCAGATGCCTGGCTGTTGGTATATTTTTGTGACAAATATTTTGAGTTTCTATCTTTTATTTGTCTACATTTGAAAGTCTTTTGGTACCTATTCATTTTTATTGCCTTTGGGCAAAATGATTAGAAGTGGATTTGCTGGACTACAGGGTAAGTGGGTGTTTGATATTTATATATATTTAGGTTTCTTGAGACAGGGTTTCTGTTTGTATCTTTGACTGTCCTGGAACTAGCCCAGTAGACCAGGCTTGTCTTGAACTCAAAGAGATCTGCCTATCTCTGCCTTCCAAGTGCTGGGATTAAAGACGTGTGCCACCACTGCCTGCCCGGGTGTTTGATTTTAACCTTAGCTGTGTGTTTTGTTTTGTGTTTTTGAAACAATCTTTTAATTTTAAATTACCAATCCCAGTCCCCCCCCCCTTCTTCCTGCTCCCCCTATCTTCTACCCATCCCACCTTCCATCCACTCTGCAGAGAGGATAAGACTTCCCATGGGGAATCAACAAAGTCTGTCACATCACATTGAGGCAGGACCAAGGCCCTCCTCCCTGTATCTAGGCCAAGTGAGGTATCCCTCCATAGGAAATGGGCTCCAAAGAGTCAGTTCGTGCATTAGGTGCCCTTGATTGTTAAGAACAGTAATTGTTGTCATTTAACCCATCCTGTAAAATAGACCACTTGTTCAAAATGGAAGCTACACAGGGCACAGGTGCAGACATAGTGCTGTGGGTTGGCATAGTTGAGTGGGTTCCTTGACCTTCAGTTCCAGGCATAGGGTAAAATCTTTTCATTGGGTTTGTTCCAGTGTTTGGGTGAAATCTACCGAATGTGAGGTCTCTTTTTCCAAGTATTGTTCTTTGACATCCCTCCTCCCAATGGACTATTTTAGAAGAAATGGAGCCGTTACCCACATCAAGATTCAGAACACTGGGGACTACTATGACCTCTATGGCGGGGAGAAGTTTGCCACCTTGGCTGAACTGGTTCAGTATTACATGGAGCATCATGGGCAGCTGAAAGAGAAGAACGGAGATGTTATTGAGCTCAAGTACCCACTGAACTGCGCAGACCCAACCTCTGAAAGGTCAGTGCCATCTTAGTGAGCACAAATCTGTACTCTAAGGCTGTGTGCTGTGTGCCTGCCTTATGGGACACATAGTATCTGTGTGACTTCAAAGGCTGGTGTCCGTCCTTCATGCTGTCAGTTTTAAAACATTGTTTTGTTTGTGACAGGGTCTAGTATAGTTCAAGGTGACCTGGAACTCACTGTGTAGCTGAGGAAGACTGAATTCCTGATCCTCTTGCCTCTACCTCCTGAGTGCTAGGGCTACAGACATGCTTTTCCATGCCTGACTTATGTGGTAAATGTGGAGATTGAGCATGGGCTTGGCCATGCCAGGGAGGCTGTCTACACACTGAGCTACATGCCCAGCCCTGCAGTGTATTAAAGTAAGAATGATGGAGTCATTTTATGCAGAATGCCCTTTTCTTGCAGCTGCTCTGTCAGTGTTCCTTACAGACTCCAGCGCTCTCACATTTTCCCCGAGTAGATTTAGATGTACTTGAATTGTAAGGTTTATCAACAGCCGATGATAGAGATGCTGAAACAGCAGCTTTGCTCCATGGTGGCTCAGACCAGTTGTTCAGCAGCACTCCCAGAGGTCAGGCTAAGCCCATGGCTTTTTATCCTCTTTATAATGTTATCACCCAAATGCGTGAGCATGACTGTCTGTAGAGAATTGCCACTGTGTCCATTGGGAACTGTCATGTTGTGGAGCTCTTGCTGTGTGTTTGGAGTTGAGAGCTGGTACTTGCTTTATTTGCCCCGACATTGGCTTCTGACTGCAGATTCTGGGTCTGTATATCTTGTCTTTCCCCAGTTTCTGTATTATGTGCTAGTAGGTTTGTTTCTCTGGCTACTGTAGCCTCATGCTGTCTCCACCTCTAGTTCTGCATGTACTTTTCCAGCAGTGTGCAGCTGGAAGAACGCTGGTCAGGGCTTTGGGGATGAGTATTACCCACTAGGGTGTGCTTGTTTTCTTACCTAAAGCCATGGCATTCCTGTGGCTCTGTTATGATGTTCTGTGGTGACTTAAGAGCTGAGTTGTCTCAGAACCTGCTATTTGATGGCCCTAGACAGCCTGCATCAAGACTCTCCAGCATAATAGTTAAAGTACAGACTTCTGGGTCCCATGTAGACATTGCTCTCTCTGCTTGTGCGGGCTCACACTCTTAGGGAAAGCTCTGCCCTTGCTCCAAGATGTACATACCATTAAAGCTTGACTGATAACCCAATGTGCTTGAAGAACTGGACAGCAGATGGAGGGACATTTAAGTATAGGTTAGAAATATAAAAAAATCTGAAATGCTTTGAATTAATTTATAACAAAGATCAATTTTTTAAAAAGATTCATTTATGTATACAGTGTTCTACCTGCATGTAAGCCTGCACACCAGAAGAGGGTATCATATCTCATTACAGGTGGTTGTGAGCCACTATGTGGGTGCTGGGAATTGAACTCAGGACCTCTGGAAGAGCAGTCAGTGCTCTTAACCTCTGAGCCATCTCTCCAGCCCACAAAGATCCATTCTTTTTGTTTTGTTTGTTTTTTTGAGACAAGCCTTCTCTGTGTAGCTTTGGAGCCTGTCTTGAAACTTGCTCTACAGACCATGCTGACCTCAAACTCACAGAGATCTGCCTGCCTCTGCCTTCTGGGTGCTGGGATTAAAGGCATGTGCCACCACTGCCCAGCTCTAAAAGATCCGTTCTCAGCTGGGTGGTAGTTGTGCCTGCCTTTAATCCCAGCACTCGGGAGGCAGAGGCAGGTGGATCTTTGTGAGTTTGAGGCCAGCCTGGTCTATAAGAGCAAGTTCCAGGGGAGGCTCCAAAGCTACAGAGAAACCCTATCTTGAAACCCCCCCCAAAAAAAGATCCATTCTTATGTAATGTCAAAACAAGCACAGATTCATGATTATTTTGTCTCTTTTTAAAATTTTTTTTTATAATTTTTAAAAATTTATTTATTCTGCCTGCATGTATCCCTGCAGGTCAGAAGAGGGCACCAGATCTCATTACAGATGGTTGTGAGCCACCATGTGGTTGCTGGGAATTGAACTCAGGACCTTTGGAGGAGCAGGCAGAGCTCTTAACCACTGAGCCATCTCTCCAGCCCCTTATTCTGTCTCTTTCAGAACTTGTTTATTTGTTGCTTGAGTTTAGGCTCCTGCAGGCTGGGCTTGCCTCCTGATGGCTGTGTAAGTGAAGATGACCTTAAGTTCCTCATTTTTTGCCTCCACTCTCCAGTGTATGATGTCTCAGTCAGGGTTTCTATTACTATGATAAACACCACGACTAAAAGCAGCTTGGGGAAGAAAGGGCTTATTTCATTTTACAGCTTATAGTCCATCACTTAGGGAAGTCAGGGCAGGAACTCAAGGCAGGAACCTGAAGGCAAAAACTGATGTAGAGGCCATGAGGGAGTGTTTTTTACTGGCTTGTCCTCTTGGTTTGCTCAGCCTCCTTTCTTATAGCACCCAGAACCACCAGCGAAAGGATGGCATGACCAACAGTGGGCTGTGCCCTCCTCCATCAATAGGCTATTAAGGAAATGCACCACATACCAATCTGGAAGGAATATTTTCTCAATTGAGACTCTCTCTTCCCAAATGACTCTAGCTTGTGTGAAGTTGGCATAAAACTGGTAAACACACATGAATTCTAGGCATATACCACCATGCCAGGCTGTTAACTTTTTCTTATCTTTTCACTAAATGGCTGCAACTCAACAGTTGGTTCTTTTAGGGTTAGGCACTTAAAAAAAGTCAAGTGCATTTTTAAAAGATGGGAAGTTTAAAAGAAAATAGGAAGCATTGAAGATATTGTTTCCCTCCCTCCCTCCCTCCCTCCCTCCCTCCCTTTCTGAGACAAAGTTTCTCTGTGTAGCCCTGGTTGTCCCAGAGCTCACTCTACTCTATAGACCAGGGTAACCTCGAACTCAGAGATCCATCTGCTTCTGTCTCCTGAGTGCTGGGATTAAAGGCATGCATCACCATCATCTGGCAAATGTTGTTTTCAAATGATCCTGGGCTCCTTTTTAAAATTTAGTGGAGGCTAGGTGTGGTGGCATTGCCTGTAATTTCAGCACTCAGGAGCCTGAGGCAGGAGGATCAATGGCTCAAGACCAACCTGGGCCACATAATGAGATTGTCTCAAAAAAGAAAAACAAACTTTAGTTGTCATTTTTAACATATCTTTGTCATTTTTCCTATCTGTTTGGGATGCAGAATCTGTCTAGTCAGACCCTCTGCCCCTTGGAGGAAGTTGTCTGTTTGGAATCTGTGTTGAGCAGTGCTGGCTCAGTGTGTTACATGAAAAAAATACTGCATACCCCAGCTGAACTCAGCTTGTTTCCTTTTCAAACACTTAGGTGGTTCCATGGTCACTTGTCTGGAAAAGAAGCAGAGAAACTGCTAACGGAGAAGGGTAAGCATGGCAGCTTTCTTGTCCGAGAGAGCCAGAGCCACCCTGGAGACTTTGTTCTCTCCGTCCGCACCGGTGATGACAAAGGGGAGAGCAATGATGGCAAGTCCAAAGTGACTCACGTCATGATCCGATGTCAGGTAGAGCACCAAGGGGACTGTGGGTCTGATGCAGTGGCATCTTGGCGGGGGGAGGGGGGCTGGCTTCTGCTGAGAGAACACTAGACACTCACACATTGAGATTATCTTATCTTTGTTTACTTGCTCATGGCTGTCTCTCCTGTGTATGGCTCATCGTTTTGAAGCGCTGTTACTTTTGTTGTTTCTTTTTTTTCTCTCTTTTTTTGTTGTTATGTTTTTGTTGGCTTTTTTTTGGTTTTGTTTTGTTTTGTTTTTGTTTTTGTTTTTTTGAGACAGGATTTCTTTGTGTAGCCCTGGCTCCTGGAACTTACTCTGTAGACTGGCCTCTAATTCACAGAGATCTGCCTGCCTCTGCCTAGTTGTTTTTGTTTTTCTGAGATAGGATCTCTCTGTATATCCTTGGCTGTTCTGAAATTCACTATTATGGTTAGCCAGGCTTGGAACCTACAGATCTCTGTCTACCTTTGCTTCCCTAGTGCTACCACCATGCCCAATTTTCCCTTCTAGTTTTTCTTTTTTTTTTTATTTTTTTTAAATATTTATTTATTTATTATGCATACAGTATTCTCAGTACTCTGCCTACATGTCAGAAGAGGGCACCAGATTTCATTACAGATGGTTGTGAGCCACCATGTGGTTGCTGGGAATTGAACTCAGGACCTTTGGTAGAGTAGGCAGTGCTCTTAACCTCTGAGCCATTTCTCCAGCCCCCCTTCTAGTTTTTCTTTTGTGTCCATCTCTGCACATGTTCAGTGCACAATGTCTCTGTGCTATGGGATTGGCTGTCTTAGGGAGTGTCACAGGCGATTGACACTGCACTTGGTTCTCCATATCTGTGGATATCCACCCCCTGGGGTCAACAGTCTTCAGCATCCTGTCTATCTAAACATGTGCAGGCTTTCTTGTCCCATCTAGCTTCACAGCTGCGTATGTGACATCACATGAGCACTGATGCCACGCTAGGCATTCTGAGGAGTCTGGAGGTGATGGGAAGTGTCTTGCAGCCTGTGGAGCTTTTATTTGATTTCGATTTAATTAACTTTTATATCATTTCTTGTCTTTGATGATGGGATGAAACCTAGCACCTGTTCCACCACCGAGTATCCCCAGCCCCCACCCCACCCCCTCATCAGTGCTGTTGCTTCCTTTCCTTCACAGTACTATGGACATTGGGAGTCAGTCTCTGGGCTTCAGTTGATAGTGTTGAGTTTTTTGCAGTCAGGCTCATTAAGTGTACCCATACCTTGTAACACTTTAGATTTTCTCTTGGCAAATCTCCAATGCATATAACCCTGTCCACTGTTGTCACCATGCTGTGGATTGGGGTTCCTGAGCCTGTTCACTATACAGAGAGGGTCTGTGTGTCATCAGTAGCTTCTCCTGCACCCCAGTCCTTCATAGCCACCATTTGATCTCTTGTCACTCTGTATTGGATTTTTTTTTTTTATCTACACATAAATAAGGTGGCACATGTTCCTTTTAGCACTTGGCTTATTTGATTTATTGGGAGGGCCTCTTGCCTCAGCCAGTTGTCACCAATGACAAGACTTTCTTCTCAAGGCCCAGTGTGTCTCCACTGTGATGACACAGACATGATACATGTGTGTCTTGTTCTCATCATGCCCTCTAGACAGACATGTGGCTTGGTTTTACAAGTGTATAGGTTAAGTGTCACTAAGAGCACAATGGCTTCAGGAGAGTGGGAAGACAGTAACCTAGCATGAGATAATGAACACCATCTGTTTTGGTTTTGAAAGGAACTGAAATACGACGTTGGTGGAGGAGAGCGCTTTGACTCTTTGACAGACCTGGTGGAGCATTACAAGAAGAATCCCATGGTGGAGACTCTGGGTACCGTCCTGCAGCTCAAGCAGGTTAGGAAACTGAAGCTCCTTCTACTAGGAGAATGTTAGCATGGAGTCTCTCACATGTGTATACCAGTCAGCACCCCATCACTGTGACAAGATGCATGAGGACTGGTTAATAGGGGGAAGGGCTAAAGGAGTCAGCCCACAGTCACTTGGCCCTGCTGCTTTGGGCATCTGGTGACACATTTATCATGGTGAGAGTACATGGGGGTTGTTTACCACATGGCTGAGAAACAGAGACAGGAAGGGCCCTGATCTGCTTCAGTGACCTGCCCCTGACTGTCTTCGCTATTCTTCTAGGTAGACCCTACCTTCTAAAGGTTCTGCTTCCTCCCAGTAGCACCTAGGGTTGGGATCAAACTTTCAACACATGGCCTGTTGGATGATATTCAAGATCCATAGTGTAATGCAGAAGTAGATTGAATATCATCAGTTCCTCATACTGTGCCCATCTTCAGTCATGGCTGGGCATGCAATCTCTAGTTTCTTCACTCACAAATCACCTCCTTTAGTATTTGGAAACATCTAGATGCTGTGTCATTTCCACATCTGTGAAAGACCGCATAGAGTGAACCCAAGGCACACCACACTTGAACTCTGGCATATATGACCTGCCTCCTTACAGAGGTTTTTTTTTTTTTTTCCTTCAGTCCTGGGGAATCATGCTAGGCAAGTGCTCACCACTGAAGTACATCCCAGCGCCAACATGTGTAGATTTTATTTTGTCCTTTACTTTTGACAAATAATCTTGCCATGTAGCCCTGCTAGTCTCATGACCTTCCTGCCTCCAAGCTGGGATTATACATATGTACTATTGTGCCCTTTAAAAGAAATCTTCAGTGGCTGGAGAAATGGCTCAGTGGTTGGGAGCATTGGCTGCTTTTCCAGAGGACCCTGGTTCAATTCCTTGCACCTACCTGGCAGCTCACAACTGTGTGTAACTCCAGTTCCAGTGATTCTGACTCTTTCCCACAGACATGCAAGCCAAACACCAATGAACATTAAAAACCAAAACAAAACCAGAAGTGTTCACTGCAAATTACTGGTAGTTCCCTTTGGGGCACATGCTTTCTCAGCTTTGAGTCTTTGCTATTTCACTTTTTTTAATAAAACTTTTTATTGATTCTTTGTGAATTTCACATTATACACCCCACTTCCACTTATCTCCCCATCCCACCATGTTCACCGTTTGCTCTTGCAACCTTCCAAAAAGAAACAAAAATATAAACAAACAAAAATAAATCTCAGTGGAAGCTGCTGTGTGTCATTGTGTGTCACACAGTAAACCCTTTGGTCCAAACAGCTTCATTTGCAAATGTTCACTGCAATGAGTCACTGGACTGTGTCGAGGCCTCTGGCTTCTGATACATTGTCAATACTGGATCCTCACCCAGAATCCTCTCGGATAGCTTGTTGTTGCCCTGTGTGTGGAGATGCTGCAGCTGTGATTCTGCAGGACTGGCTACTTCACGAGCTCCAGCAGTTCATGGATGGGGTAGATGTTGGGTTGGGCCAACTCAAAGCCCAGAATGTAGGTTTGGGTGGGAGCTAAGTTGGTCAGCCCTCGTACACCCTCGCAACCAGGGCCAGCTTTTCTGATTTGCCCAGGTGAAGGGTGGGGCCAGTTCTAACTGTGGCAGCTGGCAAGGGGCAGGACAGGCTCTCCTGAGCTCAGCTGTTTCACTTTTATGAGAGTGGTCCCATCTGGAAATCTTGCTGTGATTTAACAATCAAATCTAGAAATCTAGGTTTGAAATTGCATCGGTTGAGTTCCTAACATGTTCATTGAGAATGAAGAGACTTTTCCTGATGGACAGAACAGAAAGTGAAAGTTCATTTCCAAGTAATCTTGGGGCTCTAGGTGGCTTAGGTAGAGTACTGCTGTTTTTGAGTTCTATCCCTGCAGCCCACCTAAACAAGGAAGGGGAAAACCATCTCAGCACTGTCCCTGGTCTCCACACATGTCACTGTCATGCCATGTGCACACACATTGCATGTACCACACACAGACATGCATGCATGCACTGGCACACACAGAGATACACATCACTCACAAACACGTGAACACACTACACAAACACAAACACAACCCATATGCATGCATGAATATATGAATGCACACATGTACACACAGGCGCACACAAGCATGCATAGGCACACACATGAACACATTTGGGATGATGCGCATCCTGCCTTTGCTTTTGTGAAGTCTTTTTTGTTCTGTGTTAACACTGTTAAACATGTTTTCTTCCTTTCCCACCACTGGTGAACACAACAGCCCCTCAATACAACTCGTATTAATGCTGCTGAAATTGAAAGCCGTGTTCGAGAGCTAAGCAAGCTAGCTGAGACCACAGATAAAGTCAAACAGGGCTTTTGGGAAGAATTTGAGGTAAGTCACTGACAGGTTGGTTTTATGTGCGTTATTAAGTGCTTTTTTAACAGGTGAGAAGAATGTCTTTGCTGTGGCATCTAGCAGGTTTCTCAGGGGATTTGTTTGAAGCAGAAAGGCATTGTGTTCCTGGGAAGGGGTTGGCAGCTTGTCTCAGATGGATGAGCCAGCAGCTCTATTTGTTGGTTCAGACCACTGGCAGGACCCCATAAAGGATCAAAGTCCTTTGGCATCCAAGGGGCTTCAGACAAACTGAAGCTTCCTTGCTTTTAGTGAAACCAGGAGAAGGGCCCAGGTTCGTTTAGCATTGAGTTTACAATGATAACAGGGAAGTTAAGGGGTTCAGGTGTGAGCCTGTCCTGTGGCCCTGTGTGTTCATAGGCTGCTGACCCATGCTGGTCTTTTTTCTCTCCTTGTGCATTTGTCTGGAGCCTTGGCTTCTTTCCTTCCACAGTCACACTCCTGTGTCACTCATGCCTGCGTACAGTTCATTTCATGCCCCCCCCCCAACAGGGTTTCTCTATGTAGACCTGGCTGTTTTGGAACTCACTCTGTAGACCAGGCTGGCCTCGAACTCACCGAGTGAGATCCACCTGTCCCTGCCTCCCGAGTGCTGGGATTAAAGGCATGTGCCACCACCGCCTGGTTTGGGCTCTGCTTTGAGATAGTGCACTTTACTGGTATACATCTTGTTTCATGAGTCCCTGATGGAATCCTGGGGTGTGTGCAGAGACTGAGAGCTCTGAACATACATGCCACAGGTATTCTGATTTAGGCTCACAGGGCTGGGCTGCAGAAAGATTTTAGTTTCTAAACTCCATGTTTCTTATTCAATCCGAAACACATGACAAAGGGGGAAAAGTCCAACGGACGAAAACCCCAAATCCCAAACAGACAAAATCATAGAACATTTGTTTCACTGGAGTTACTTTTCCCATTGAAGTAAACTCCTTTTCCTTAGTAATTTCAGTAATCTGGAGTGCAGTCTCTCCTGCCTTCAGAGGTCGCCTGGCCTGGCCTGGCCTGCAGCTTTGCTGGCCAGAGGCTGGGAGGAGCCTGGGGCCTTCGCCTGCAATCCCCTCTTTCTCCACAGTGATTCTGTCCTGCTTACAGGCACTGTGACTTTCCTCCAGGTGGCTTTACTGAAACAAGCCTTTTAGGTGCACCCCAGGGCTCTGTCTAGAGTAATAATTCTTGATGGTGATCTCTGGTGGAAGTCTTCCCCAGGTGACTAAGCAGTCAATATTGAAGGACAGCCCCAGTCAGGCTCCTGCTGCCAACTCCAAATGTCCCAGGTCACAGGCTTGTAGCAGACCAGACCCTTCCCTAGAAGCGCCAGGTTGAAAAAAGAGCACCCATCTTGTTGGGCAGAGCAGTTTCAGGGTCTGAGGTTTCTTTCCTTGCTTAATCTAAGCTTGGAACTGTTTCCTACACCATAGCTCTCCCTCTGCTCCCCTGTTCCTACACCATAGCTCTCCCTCTGCCCCCTGTTCCTACACCATAGCTCTCCCTGCTCCCCTGTTCCTACACCATAGCTCTCCCTCTGCCCCCTGTTCTTACACCGTAGCTCTCCCTCTGCTCCCCTGTTCCTACACCATAGCTCTCCCTCTGCCCCCTGTTCCTACACCATAGCTCTTTCTCTGCTGCCCCTGTTCCTACACCATAGGTCTCTCTGTGCTACTTTCCTGTCCCTACTCTGATGCCGCCTCATTGCTGACACCATACTTCTCCCTCTGATTCCTTCTCCTTTTCTTTTAGGGTTGTGTTGGCTGTGGCTCTGGACTGTCCATGCCCATATGCTCTTTCCTTTCTGCTACCCCTTGATATGGATGACCATACTGTTTCCTCTTAGGTCATGAGTGGCCCTGCTGCAGCTTCCGTTTCTTTTTAAGCCCTTTACTTCTTGAACCTTACTTATTTTTTGTGTTGTCCTCCTCTGTACCGAGATGACACATTGGAAAGAGGTCAATGGGATTTTTTGTTACTTGAGACAAGGTCTCATGTATCCCAGACTGGCCTGGTCTCAAACTCATTATGAGGCTGGGGAGACCTTGAACTCTTTGCCTCTACCTACTATGTAGCCAGTTTACGCAGTGCTGGGGATTGGACCAAGGGCCTTGTATGTGCTGGATAAGCCTACTACCAACTGAGGCACACGCTACCAACTGAGGTACATGTTCAGCGCCTTTTCCCTTTTTTTCAGTATTTGGGACAAAGCCTGTGTTGACCTCAAACTAAGTACTGGGTTCACAGACATTCACCAACATGCCTTGCTTTCTTTTCAGTTTGAGATAGGGTCTCTCCTTTTTCCTCTTCATCTCCTTCCACTGCTGGCTCCCCATTCCTTCAGTTTTTCTGCCACAGGAGCGTACCCCCATTCCTTCTTGCTGACTGTCCTGTGGTTCCTGCATTCTTTTCCTGCCTCCAACTCAGCACGTGACTGACCTAGCACCTGCAAGCTTGTGTTGCTTTGGTGCTCTGATTTCATGGTTTGAGAGTTTCCCACTCTGTTCACCTGTCTTTGCTGCAGACTCATGCTTTCCAAATAGGCCATTTTCCTCTAGAGACCAAAGTTTCTTTTACTTTGTCTTTGGAGGTTCTGCATTACTCTGGAGCTGAAGGTGGGGTCCTTGGTGTCCCTTGATGCAGTTTTCTTTTCTTTCTCTCATGGCTAGACATTGGAAGTCCTCCTGTTCTCTCCTAATGTGTGTCTGTCTTTCTTGGGAAAGAAGGCATTTTCATCATCTGTGTCCTGTTGAACGTTGAGCCAGGTGGGCATCTAGTTGTATCCCCTGATGCTTGGAGAGATATGTGCCAGTCCAGGGTGGCTCAGGTGGGCAGGGGATAGAGACAGGATTCCAGCCTGATGCTCAGGTCTCTGCCTTGTTCCATCCAGCCTCTGCCTCTGCCCCTGTACACATCCTTTATGATAGTCTCAGCATTTGCACGTTTCTTTTCAAGAACCTTCAGTGGCTCCCTGTTTCCTTTTGAAAGCATGACATTTTCATTTTGAAGAACCAAGAATCTGACTCTCAGATAAGAAACTTTTCTCCAGGGATGAGGCTGGTAAATGGCTTAAGCTTGGGGATTTCTGGTTTCATGTTCCATTCTGAGTTGGCTGGGTTGTGTTTCCTTCCTCTAGCCTGAGATTGTTCTGCCTGACCCTCTAGTCCTTTGCTATGTTCCTGACTCCTGTCTCTCCTCACTTCCTTCCACTTCCTGGTACACAGTATCTAGATGTGCTGACCAGTCTCATCCCTTGCCTTTCCTGGTGCTGGAGTATCCAGTGCTCCCTTCATTTCTCTATGGCCCTGTGACTTCTTCAGGAGAGCTGTCCTAGACCCAGCACAGATGAATGAAGTATTGTCTTTCACAGAGCTTTTTGAGTGTATGGGTGTTTCCCCTGTATATATGTCTATGTTCCACATGTATGCAGAACCTATTGAGGTCAGAACAGGATCCCTGGAACTAGAGTTATAGAATGTTGTGAGCTGCCATGTAGGTGCTGGGAACCAAACCCGGGTCCTCTGGAGGAGCAGCCAGTGCTGCTGGGCCATCTCCAGTCCCTCATAAAGCTTTTTTGGGTTGCATACTGGAATGGTGCCTCTCTACCTCTGGCTCTGTTTGAACTTCTGCAGTTCACCTATCAGTTGCCTCTGCCTCTTTTCTCAGCTCATGGTTTGGTTTAATTCCTGGGGAAAGGGTATTGTCAACCTGTGTCCCAGTTTTGCTTTTTGCTGTTTGCCCCTGCCTTATCCTTAGCACAGCTGCTGAGTGATAGTGCAGGTCCACAGGAGTGAGTGGGTGCTACAGAACACACACCTCTGGGGAGTCGTCTTCCTTTTGGGTAGGCCTACTAGATACAGTCAGACTCCTGCCCCCATTAACCTGATGCCCAGAAGGAAGTGGGTCTTGGTGGATGCTAGCTGCTAATCTTGGGTAGAGCTGGGGCAGAGGATAGACAATCCTAACTTCTGAGTTCTTATTGGTTGGACAGCTAGCGGCCCTCACTGTAGGAATGAAAAGGTCTGGATGGTTTGGGTCCTGGACATGCATGGGGAGAGGCGGTAGAGCAATAGAGAAAAAGCTGAGGTAGGCATTATTATCCATTTGCCATCCCTGAAGGTTGCTATCTGCTGGCAGTCCCACTGCCTGGACACAGAGCCTGGGTTTTACCTCTCTGGGGGCCCCAGGGCTCACAGCCCGTCATGACATCCACAGCATGTGCAAGAGGCAGAGCTCCTAATGGGCAGTCCAGCAAATGCATGGGATTGTGTTGATGAAGGTGCCCTGACCTGGAACTCTAGAGTTTACTTTGGCACCCCAATTGCAGTAGCTAAGATGAACCAGGGGGCCACAGGGCCCCACCTTTTACAAATATTCCCTGGCACCTGCACTTATGAGTAAATGTCACATGAGGTTTGGCCCATAGGTGATGGTCACAAAGATACTGCTAAGTAAAGCTGCAGGTCCTCTAGTTCCTCACTCTACTGCTGTTGAAGTGATGGATCTCTCAATACTTGAACTTCTTTTTGAACATCATCCCTATGACCTGTCTAAACATTAAGGTCTAGAGTTGCCTTTGTGGGCCAGTTCGAGGTCAGGGAACATCAGCTCCCAGAAGGCTTTAGTTACTTGATCGGAGCTCATTAAGAAAAACTTGAGCTGGGCGGTGGTGGTGCACGCCTTTAATCCTAGCACTCGGGAGGCAGAGGCAGGCGGATCTCTGTGAGTTTGAGACCAGCCTGTTCTACAGAGCTAGTTCCAGGACAGGCTCCAAAGCCACAAAGAAACCCTGTCTCGAAAAACCGAAGAAAAAAAAAAAAAAAAAGAAAAACTTGAATAAGCGTTGCACTGTCCAAGTTCTGCACACCTTGTTTTCTTTCTGTTCAGGTCCTAGCTAAAGACCTTTGTTACTCCTTACAGAGATCTTCCCAGGTAGCTGCTTTGGCATTGCATAGAGGAAGGAAACCTTTTTTTCTTTAGCTGCCTTTCACTTTCTTTGTCTTTTTGGGGTCTCAGTGGTGAATCACTGACCTAGCATACGCCAGAGACCCTGGACTCCATCCTCAGCATCACAGAACCCACAAGCTAGGCAAGCTGAGGGATAAAGAAGAGAAAATGAAACCTACTCCTTGACTGTAGGAGTAGCTTGACCTGTCCTTCTCTGGACTGCCCTTGCAATCTTCCCACTTCTGACTGGGTCAGTTTCACTATGGCTGTCTGATTTATCTCTTTCTTTGATGGTGTCCCCATAGAGCTGTCCGCCACTTTTTTTTTGGAGCCCGTTCTTACTCCCTGTCCTGTCCTTCTAGGCCTGACTCCCCGCATCTTGTCCAGGTTTCCCAGGGGAAATGAGGGCAACAGGCTTCTGGACACAGCTGTCATTGAGATGCTGACTTGGGTTTGACATGAGAGGACCCTGAAGCTGGACTAACAGTTGCCTTTCTCCAGTGGCAACAAGCTGCTTCTGACTCTTCTAGTGTTCACATTCTAAGACTGTCATGGGGGCTTGTCTTGATTGAGCCGACGTGGAACGGAGCAGATTCTAAACTCCTGAAGTGCGTGGCTCATGTGCTGCTCATATATCCCATTCCAGCTCTCCTAGTGTGGCCTGCCGTGTCTCAAAAGGCCTTTCCTCTACACATATTGTGAAAGTTTAGGGGCAAAACAGCAAAGGAAACAGATCAAATCAGTCAATCAAACAACCAACCAAACAAAAGGACAAGGATTTCTGAACTCCGCTTCCCTGCTCCCTCCTTGGTGTGTGTGCTGCTCCCCAGGTAAATGTAAGCATGTGGCTCACATCCTACGCTGTGAGAGTTTGACCAACTGTGACCATCTTCCCAGGTGTTAAATAGTCTCTAGACTGACTCTGTAGAGTTGTAGAGCGACCAAGTTCTTCTGTGTGACTGGGTAGTAGAGTTTTGTTGTTCCCTCATTCCTTCCCAAGGTTGTGCTGTGGTCCAGGCTGGCTTCACCCCTGTGATCCTCCCTCTTGAGCACTGAACGATATGACATTGTACCTGGGTGGCCCATGATGACTTAGGAAACCTTCTCTTGCTGGCATAGTTCACTGTGAGTGCTCTGTCAGGTCATGCTGTGGGGATGGGTGTTCATGTTCCCATGGGCCTGACTTACATAACATGGGCCAGGCTGACTTGCTTCTTTTTCCTTCTTTTCACTCTTCCCTCCCCCTTTCCTTCCTTTTCTTTCTCTTTCCCCCTTCCTTCCTTTTCTTCTCCTCTCTCCTCCCTTCTCCTCCATTTTTTATCCCTTTTTAAGGGAGTACTTTTTATATCCATGTTTATTTTTCACATTTGTTGATTTACTTTTGTGCATGTGCATGGATGTCTCATACCATACCATGTGTGGAGGTCAGAGGACACCTTTCAGAAGTTCTTGTCTTTTGACAGTGGTTCCCAGGAACTGAACATAGGTCTTCAGATGTATACAAGTGCCCTTACCCACTGAGCCATCTCAGTCCTGTCTTTTGGGTACATTTGATACATATTTACTTTTCTTTGCTTCTAGACGCTACAACAACAGGAATGCAAACTTCTCTACAGCCGAAAAGAAGGACAAAGACAAGAAAATAAAAACAAAAATAGATACAAAAACATCCTGCCCTGTGAGTATCAACCCCCTGCCTCAGTAGCAGTCACAGTGCCTGGGGTCACATGCTAGCTAATAGATAACCAGCCATAATGGGGATGGATGTCCTCATAGTACCAGTAAAGCTGTAGTAGGAGGCCCCCTGTGGCCATCTCTTGCTCATTTATTCCTGTTCCATCTACATGTAACAGCCTCAAGGCTCTTGGTGACTCAGTGTCAGATCTGAGAGTTGTCTCTGCTCCTCATGTCTTGTCTGTAAGTTAGGAGTAGGTGCACCTCCCTCTGGGCTTTGGTTTCTCATTTGGAGAAAGGAGAACCCACTGGGCTTATCACCTTCTGCTGGCTCAGCTTCTGCAGATAAGGTGCCTTGTGAGTGCCACAAAGCTGGGCCTCCTTGTAGCCGGCACCAGTGAGAACCCCATCATTACACATGTTGGAGCTCATCTCTCCATGGAGGTGACTCTGCTGTTGCACATCCTGATGTGACCTAAGCTGTGACTAGTGTGGACACAGAACAGGGTGTTCTGTTCTGTTTTGGAGTGCTGGGGATTGAACTCCAGGCCTTCCACACTCAAAGTAAGCATTCTGCCACTGTGCTATATCTCCAGCCCTCTTTCTGCATTTATTCTTCTGTGTGTGTGTGTTTCAAATGGCTATCTGTCTGTAGGTGAGGATGCAGTGCCAGGGGTCCTGGCGGTCTTGGGGAGCATCTTTGGTTCTTTTTTTTTTTTTTTTTTTTTTTTTTTGAGACAGGGTGTGTAGCCCTGGCTGTTCTGTAACTCACTCTGTAGACCAGGCTAGTCTTGAACTCACAGAGATCCTGCCTGCCTCTGCCTCTCAAGTGCTGGGATTAAAGGTGTGTACCACTACCACCCAGCTAAAATAAATTTTAGAAAGTTTTGTTTTTAGAGACAGGGTTTCTCTGTGTAGTCTTAGCTGTCCTGAAACTTGCTCTGCAGACCAGGCTGGCCTCAAACTCACAGAAATCTGCCTGTTTCTGTCTACTAAGTGC
Source organism: Ondatra zibethicus (assembly GCA_004026605.1). Lineage (NCBI taxonomy): Eukaryota > Metazoa > Chordata > Mammalia > Rodentia > Cricetidae > Ondatra > Ondatra zibethicus. Next base: position 55,323 of record PVIU01009545.1, on the reverse strand, counting down.
TGGGATTAAAGGCATGCACCACCACTGTCTGGTGAGCCTCAATCTTTTTATTTCTTCAGTTTTCTCCTCTCTGAGCTCTGCTGGTTCTCACTGTAAAGTGCAGCTGTAGGAAAGCTGAAGGGAGCAGCTGCTCACAGTTTCTCAGATGACCTACCTGTTGCTGTGCTAATTAATGATCCCATCAGATGTTTCCACTGAGCTTTTTTTTTAAATGTTGGTAATTGAATGTGGTCTTGCTACACCAGCCCTTAAAATTTTTGTTTTGCGACAGTTTCCCTAAGCTGCCCAGGCCTTGAACTTATTTAATTTTGCGACAGTTTCCCTAAATTGCCCAGGCCTTGAATGTCTGGTTCTCCTGTTTCATCCTTCTGAGTAGCTGGGATTCTAGGCCTGTACCATCCTATGAGCCCTGTTGCTAATTCCCATTGTAAAATATGTTGTTTTTGATAGAGCACTCAGATTTTTATACCAATAATGTATTTTGGTAAAGATTAGGGCAACTGATACTTTATAAATTCTGTCTTATAGGTTCTATATATTACGCTGCCTCTTTAAGAAACTTTTTATTATGGGGAATTTGGAATATATTAACAAATAGAAGCTGAGTGCAGCTGTTGCCCAGATTCAGCAACAGCCAGCTGTGTGCAGTCTTGTTTTGTTTGTTCTCTTTTCCCTGGATGATTTTGAAGAGCTTAGACGTCATTGTTGGTATTTTATTTTATTTTAAACATTTATTTATTTATTTATTATGTATACAATATTCTGTCTGTGTGTATGCCTACAGGCCAGAAGAGGGCACCAGACCCCATTAAAGATGGTTGTGAGCCACCATGTGGTTGCTGGGAATTGAACTCAGGACCTTTGGAAGAGCAGGCAATTCTTTTAACCTCTGAGCCATCTCTCCAGCCCCCATTGTTGGTATTTTAATCTTTTTAAAAACAAAAACCAGTTGGGGATATAGCTCAGTGCACAGTGTTTGCTTGGCATGCTCCGGCTCCTGGGTTCAATCTCCACCTTTACCACCAAATCCAAACAGGAAGAAAACCAACAGGCACCAAAACCTTTTACTCATGGGAAGTTATAAAAATGACATAGAAGGTGCTCAGCACACTATCCTTGCCTCCCCTTGGTGAATCCTGCACCCACAGCATCACCAGACAGGGAGTTCTGAGAAATCGCTGTGGTATGCCTTGTCATGTTTTGGTTGATCTTGTGAAGGACTCACCGTTAGATTGGTTTGGCTTAAGACTGCCCAGCTTGTGCTGAAGCTCTGAGGACTGACTGACTGTCATCTCTTTCTCCTCAGTTGATCACACCAGGGTTGTCCTGCATGATGGGGATCCTAATGAGCCCGTTTCTGATTACATCAATGCTAATATCATCATGGTAAGCTTGACTTTCACTGTGTTTTTTGGTCTTATGTCGCTAGTGTCTTTATACCTGTGACACCACCTTTCAAAGGTTTGAAGACTTTTCCTAATTTCTAGCCTGAATTTGAAACCAAGTGCAACAATTCAAAACCCAAAAAGAGCTACATTGCTACTCAAGGCTGCCTGCAGAACACGGTGAATGATTTCTGGAGGATGGTGTTCCAGGAGAACTCTCGCGTCATCGTCATGACCACAAAGGAGGTGGAGAGAGGGAAGGTACGCATTATGTCCCCAGCACCTGATAAAATGTTCTTAAAGTATCGGTTGTGTGGTTCTTCTGCACTGGGTTCCACCCCTAGCTGTACTTAGCCGCAGTAGCTCCATTTTGCTTCTTGGTGGTGCTTGTTTGGATAGGCAGCGTCTTTCACTATTAGCACACTATTAGTACACATTGTCCTGTAGCCTTGTGTTTTGTGCTATGGGCGAACCAATCCTCTAGCTGCTGTAGGGTGGTTTTGTTCAGCTGAACAGTCTTGTTTTTCCCTTCATTTCTATGCAGACTGTCGCCTATCTTTGTTTGGATTAAATGTCAGGAATTGTTGGGCGTCTATGTGTATGTGCCACCTAGCCACCCTCTAGAACTGTCAAACCCTGCCCCCTTTACCTCACACTCTTAGGGTGCTATGGGTTCTAGGAACTGTGGGCTCCTAGAAGTCAGTGTGCCGCACCTCCAGGAGAGCAAACATCTTAAAAATCCATGTTGTCTTTGCATCATCTCAAAGTGAAATCCATTTATAGGTTTTTAATATGGAAGCATCTTGGTTTTTATTTGTGTTCTAGCCAAATTTTTGTTTGGATATTCTTTATTGGTTTATAAAAAGATTGAGTGCAATTTTATAGTCACGTGTAGAAGCTAACCTGAGACAGATGGGCTCTTGGGAGTTGAGCCTGGCAACTGAGGAGCAAGTGGTTGTGCAGGGTTCTGGTTGGTGCACTTCTGCATGCCTTCAGCAGTTGATGTCAGGTGTCCTGAGTTCCTGGGCAGTTACAAGTCCTCCTAGTCCCACTTACTGCTTGATGCTGTGTAAGAGGTCATGTTGGGCCTATAGCTGAAGAATTGGGTCAGCCACTATTGGAAGTACAGTTGGAAACTTCAGAGCAGACAGATTGGGCAGAGATGGGCCTGGTACTGTGGTCTAACCCTCACCTCCTTGTATTCTCTGTTGAGGTCTCTGTAGTGTCCAGAGCAGTCCTCTGAATTGATTGTCCAGAAAACAGCACTATACATTGGGGATGATAGAATCCTATCAGATCTGTGAAACACAGACACTCATTTGGATTTAGATAAGAGACCACACCATTCCATCAGCCTCTCCTCCTTCCTTGGGGGTCCTCTCTGGGTTAATCACTATAGGTAACTGTGCTCTTGTTTCTTGTCACCTGTAAGCTACTCTGGGTGCAGATTTCTCTTGCTGATGCTGGCATTGATGGTTTTAGAAAGTGAGTATTGTAGGTGACTACTTCCAGAAAAAGAGAAACAACATATTTTGTTTCAGACTCACCTGGCAGATGCAAGTTCATCCCTCAGATGGACAAGACCTCTTTTCTTTACATCATTGTTACTATCTTTCTCCACTGCTTGGTGTTTTTTTGTTGTTTTTGTTTGTTTGTTTGTTTTGAGACTGGGTTTTGCTCTATAGTTCTCACTGGCCTGATATTTACTATGGAGACCAGACAGGGTTTCTTCATGTAGTTCTGGCTGTCCTAGAACTCACTTTTTAGACCAGGGTGACCTCAAACTCATAGAGATCCACCTGTCTCTGTCTCGTAAGTGCTGGGATTAAAAGCGTGCACCCTCACTGCCAGGCTGACCAGGTTGGTCTTAAAAGTGAAGTAATTCTCCTGTCTCTGCCTCTGGAACTACAAGTGTGCACACTCAATTTTCAGTCAATCTGTTCAGGGTCCCATTATGCAACTCTGGTTGGCCTGGTACTTGCTATGTAGAGCAGGTTGGCCCTGAGCTCACAGAGACCCACCTCCCTCTGCCTCCCAAGTGCCGGAACTAATAATGGAATGTGTGTGTCCCACCTGTTCTTGAAGCCAACAGCGATTGCAGACTGTGTTCTCAGTTCTGGGAAGCTGGTATGTGTGGGGGGTCAGTAGAAGTCTGAATATAGAGAAAGCAATGATGGGACAGTGTTAGCATCCTTCCCATTCCCAGATTCCTTCCTTGCTTTCCCCTCAGAATGACTGGTGGAGTTCTGGGATTGGAAATTCTGTTTGCTAGGGGCAGTCTTGGATTGACTGGTCCCTCCCCTTTGCTTCTGTCATCCTCAGAGCTGACTGGGCAGGTGTTGACTCTGCTTTGGCAGGTGGGGGCTGGGGTGGGGATAAGGTGGGGACCAGGCTGATCTACCACATCTCCTCTCTTCCCCTTTCACCTGCTTTGCTTATTTGAATTATTCCTTTCTTTTGTTGGCAACCTAAGGGAAGGTGGTAGGCTCCTTTCCTTGTTGATGTCATAAGCAGGACTGGGACACTTGTTTTCTGCTGGTTTGGACTTTCATTCAGGATTTGGACATTAACCTGTTTTCCTCTGGTCCCTTCCAGAGCAAATGTGTCAAGTATTGGCCTGATGAGTATGCTCTCAAAGAATATGGGGTCATGCGTGTTAGAAACGTCAAAGAAAGTGCCGCTCATGACTACACCTTAAGAGAACTCAAGCTCTCCAAGGTTGGACAAGTAAGTATATTGTCGTATTCTAGAGACTGTGACTTCCCGTGGCTCACAGTCATTGTGGTGCTCCTGCCCGCATTAAACCTTTGTCCTGTCACTCACTGATTGAATGGCCACATTGGGTGCTTCGTAGGTGCTGGGTCCGGTTCAGCACTGCCTTGTCTTGTGAATAAGACATGCACAGGTCCTGCCCTCACAGAGCCTAGAGAGATTTGGGTAAATGTAGCTACCAGCTGCTGGCCTTCAGCTCCTGTGACATGTTCTAGAGTGACTGACTGGTAAGCCAGGCAGTGGCGGCACATGCTTTTAATCTCAGCACTCGGAAGGTAGAGATTAAGGCCAGGCTGGTCTACAGAGTGAGTTCTAGTGAGTTTACAGCCAGGGCTACACAGAGAAACTCTGTCTGGAAAAACAAAACAAAAAGTGACTGGTACATGAGGCAGGATGCATAGGGGAGGCCCTGAAGGGGTGATGCTTACTGAGATGTCAAGTGGAGGAGTCATGCATGAAAGCCGAGGGAGTGGGGAGTACCCTGGGCCTCTCTGTGATCAAGGTCAGTGTGGCAGCTTTTTTTTCTTCCCTCGAGACAGGGTTTCTTTATATAGCCCTAGCTGTTCTGGAACTCAGTCTGTAGACCAGGCTGACTTTAAACTCACAGGAATCTGCCTGCCTCTGTCTCAGAGGAGTGCTGGGATTAAAGACGCATGTGACCATGCCCAGCTTTTGTCAGCTGTTTTTCATGGCTCGTGGCTCAGGATTGGTCATGGAGTGGCTAGCTCTAAAACAAAACAGGATTTGGTTTGGAGTCATTTTTATTTCATATTTAGAAGGGCTTTGTTTAATGTCTTTGGGACTTCAAGAAACCACTCTCGTCCTTGTGGATCACATCCATGTACACTGAGAAGCCATGCTTCAGGCTGATGTGCTCATTGTGGCCTCCCCAGCTCTCTAATTGAGCCTTCTGGGCTCAGGTATTGTTTGCGTCACATACTGAAGCCCTGGCTTCAGGAAAATGGGATATAGGGCAGGAGAGGTGGGAGGGCATTGAGGAAATGCTCTCTGGTTAGGCCACATTGGGAAGAATCTTTTTAAAAAAATAATTAGTTTGACTTATTTATTTATATTCATTATTATTATTATTATTACTATTATTATTATGAGACAGGCTCTCACTCTGTATCCCTGGATGGTCTAGAATTGGCTATATAGACAGGTTGACCTCAAATTCACAGAGATCCTCCTGCCTCTTTCTTTTTTTTTTTTCCCACTATGAAAGCAGTGCTAAGAGGAAAGTTCATAGCACTTAGTGCCCACATAAAGAAAACGGAGAAAGCACACATTAGAGACTTAACAGCACACTTAAAAGCTCTAGAAAAAAAAGAAGCAGACTCACCCAGGAGAAGTAGAAGACTGGAAATAATCAAACTGAGGGCTGAAATCAACAAAATAGAGACACAGAAAACAATCCAAAGAATCAATGAAATAAAGAGCTGGTTCCTTGAGAAAATCAACAAGATTGACAAACCCCTATCTAAACTAATCAAAAGGCAGAGAGAGAACACTCATATTAACAAGATAAGGAATGAAAAGGGGGACATAACAACAGACACTGAGGAAATTCAGAGAATCATTAGGTCTTACTACAAAAGCCTGTATGCCACAAAATTGGAAAATGTAAAAGAAATGGACAGTTTTTTAGATAAATACCATATACCGAAATTAAATCAAGACCAGTTGAACAATTTAAATAGACCTATAAGTCGTGAGGAAATAGAAGCTGTCTTCAAAAACCTCTCAACCAAAAAAAGCCCAGGACCAGAAGGTTTTAATGCAGAATTCTACCAAAACTTCCAAGAAGAGATAATACCTATACTCCTTAAGGTGTTTCACATAATAGAAACAGAAGGGTCATTGCCAAACTCTTTTTATGAAGCTACAGTTACCCTGATACCAAAACCACACAAAGACGCAACCATGAAAGAGAATTACAGACCAATCTCACTCATGAACATCGATGCAAAAATTCTCAATAAAATACTGGCAAACCGAATCCAAGAACACATCAAAAAAATCATCCATTATGATCAAGTAGGCTTCATCCCAGAGGTGCAGGGCTGGTTCAACATACGGAAATCTATCAATGTAATCCATCATATACATAAACTGAAAGAAAAAAGCCATATGATCATTTTATTAGATGCTGAAAAAGCATTTGACAAAATTCAACACCCCTTTATGATAAAGGTCTTGGAGAGATTAGGGATACAAGGTTCATATCTAAATATAATAAAAGCAATGTACAGCAAGCCGACAGCTACCATCAAATTAAATGGAGAGAAACTCAAAGCGATTCCACTAAAATCAGGAACAAGACAGGGCTGTCAACTCTCCCCATATCTCTTTTATGTGCTTGAAGTTCTAGCAATAGCTGTAAGACAGAATAAGGAGATCATGGGGATTCGAATTGGAAAGGAAGAAGTCAAACATAAGTGACCCCAAAAACTCTACCAAAAAACTTCTACAGCTGATAAATACCTTCAGTGATGTGGCAGGATACAAGATCAACTCAAAAAAATCAGTAGCCCTCCTATACACAAAGGATAAAGAAACAGAGAGGGAAATCAGAGAAATATCACCTTTCACGATAGCCACAAATAGCATAAAGTATCTTGGGGTAACACTAACCAAGGAAGTAAAAGATCTATTTGACAAAAACTTTAAGACCTTGAAGAAAGAAATTGAAGAGGATGCCTCTGCCTTTCTAGTGCTGGGATTAAAGGTGTGTGCCACCATGATTGGCTGAATATTTTTATCTTATTTTATTGTGTTCATTTATTTAGTTTGAGAGAGTTTCTTACTTTGTAGCCCTGGCTGGCTTGGAACTTGCAATATAGGCCAGGCTGGTCTTGAACTCACAGAGATCCACCTGCCTCTTTCCTGTGTGCTGGAATGAAAGATGTACCACAATGCCTGACTGGTGCTCTTGGTCCTTTGGTTGGGAACGGACTAGGAAAGAAGCAGTGTCAGGCCCCTTGAAAGTCATTTGCGGGACTTAAGCTATTAAAGGGGAAAGAGAGACCAAAGTGTCTTCGAATTTAGAAAGTCTGACTGGACAATAGTGTTATGTCAAATGTGAGAAAAGCCAAAAGCAGAGCTGCTGTGTGGACGTCGACTTTCTTCTGGATGCATTGAGTTGAGCCTTTGAGAGGCATATACATCAGGTGTCTGGACAGTTGTGAGTGTAACATTTGTTCCTAGCATTGTGCTGCTTGCTGGAGACAGAGCTGGGGAGTAACACAGGTATTGCCCCTGCTCTCTCAAGTTACACTCCACTGTCTACAGTACTTTGAACCCAGGAATCACACACCCTAATATGTCACTATAAAGTGCAATTAGGGCCAAGTCAAAGGATGCAGTGTGTTGAGATGGGTCAGGAAGGAGGTTGGTATTTACCCTATTGATGTAGGTAGCTGCAGCTGGCACTTATCCTCTGCCCTGTAGAACTAGAGGGGCTAAGGCATTTGCAGGTAGAGTTTAGGACCAATTGGAGGCTACTACCTATGGTGGTAAGATGGTAGGGCTTGGCTGGAATGGTAGCAGTGGAGCGGAACACCAGAGGGCTAGCTTGGGATTCTTAAAGAGGAAAATGATGGGTTAGGTGGTGGTGAACACAGGATGACCCACAGCCTCCAGACTTCCTGGATGGGCTGCAGGAGGAGCAACAGGAATCCTGTAGAAATGCCTTTGATCCATGGAAGTGCAAGTATCAGAGTCTGGGCAAAGGACAGTGACCTTTGTGGGTAGACTGTTTCCCTTATGGTGCTGAGGGAAGGAGGAACAGAGCCTAGAGCTGGTGATGAACAGAAAGGGATCTGTTTCCTATACTCTCTGAAGGGTGTGTGCATGGGGTGTACATGCTACAGGAGGTGTGTTCATCATGGCACACCTGTGGAGATCAGAGGACAGCTTTCAGAGGTTGGTTCTCTTCTTCTACCCTGGAGATTCTGAGGATTGAACTTGGGTTGTCAGGTTTGGTGGCAGGTACCTTTACCCACTGAGCTGCCTTGCCAGCTGCCCTCATGATGAACTTCCAGGCTTGTCAGTGTTTATGAGTAGCAGGCAGTTTCTTTCCCTTGGTGCTAGTGAGAAGCCATTTATCTTGGCCCCCCACCCCTACCTCCTGCTCCCCTGCCTTTTCCTTTGAAAGGTGTGACTGTACTGTGTGACTTCTCTCTGGGTACTGAGATGATGCTGCAGGTCTTGTTCCATCTTGCCTACCAGGAGATTTTGAGAGGAAGATGTGGGAGATGTTGGCACATGTGTGCCTTTACTGTGGTCTGGGGGCTAACATGGATCCCTCTGGCTCCTGCCTTGCTGATGACAGATCACCCACTTGTACAGCTCTGATGTACAGCGATGCCTTGGCTCAGAAAGGTGTTGCTACACAGTGAGTCTGTGCATGCTCCATTTCTCTTGCTGGCCTGTCTGTGACCCATGAAGCTATTTCAGGTCACTTAGTAACGACAAGGCAGTTTTCCATGACATCAGCAAATTAAATGTGTGTAGCACACAAGAGAGTTTTTAATCATGGCAAGAGTCCTTGAATATGAGAAGGTTCACCAGTGGTGAACCAATATATTGTAGCCTTCCTCCTTCTGTCCTCCTGTCTTTCCCTTCCTCTGTCCCTTCCTCCCTCTCTTCTTCCTTTCCGTTTATTTGTGGTCCCAGTGATCCTGGTGCCTCTGTTGGTCCTTGGCCATTGTCACTCAGAACAGCCAGGGTGTCCTCAGTTCCAGTTACTTCCTGCTTGGTGGGAGAAGCTCTTTGTTCAGCTCCTTTAATCCCTCTGTGTTAGAAAGATTTCTTTGCGAATGGATGTGAGGGTTTGAGTTATGCAATAGTAGTAACGCTATAGTAAGGGGCTGCCTGGGATCCCATATAATTCACAGAGCCCATCTTCCAGCTATGGCAGTGCTGTCATGGGTATGGGTGCCTGTCTGAGGCACCAAGGGTGAGGATACAAGATGACAGGGGAGCAAATGCTTGAGGGGAGGTCAGAGTTTGCCAGGCTGCAATCCCTAGGGACCTCAGCAGCCTCTGGAGTTGAGTGCCACCTGCCTGAGGAAGAAGGGCAGCATGGCCTAGTGTGATGATTCAGGGCTGCGCTTTGGCTACAGTTAGCCAGAGAACAAATTGCCATGCTGGATGTTTTAGATCATCTGACAGGCAGACTCTCCCTCCAGGCTGGTCCACTAACTCTTGGAGAAGCAGCCGGGCGGTGGTGGCACACGCCTTTAATCCCAGCACTTGGGAGGCAGAGGCAGGCAGATTTCTGTGAGTTCGAGGCTAGTCTGGTCTACAAGAGCTAGTTCCAGGACAGGCTCCAAAGCCACGGAGAAACCCTGTCTCAAAAAACCAAAAAAAAAAAAAAAAAACCCCCCCAAAAAACCAAAAAAACAAACTCTTGGAGAAGCACTCCTGAGAGCCAGAGATTCTGGATTTTCCATTCTTGAAGGTTCTAGGAAAGCTCAGAAGCCACAATTCCTTAACCCTTGATTTATTTAATTCTGTTCTGGCTTTTCTTGGCTCTACTCCAGGGAAATACGGAGAGAACCGTCTGGCAGTACCACTTTCGGACCTGGCCGGACCATGGTGTGCCCAGTGATCCTGGAGGTGTGCTGGACTTCCTGGAAGAGGTCCACCACAAGCAGGAGAGCATCATGGATGCAGGCCCTGTTGTGGTTCACTGCAGGTGACAGCCCATGTTGGTTTCTTTTAAACTCAGAGGTCTGGGAGTATGCTCTCTTTGGAGATGTGACCCAGTCTTCCCAGGACTCTGCTCTTCCAGCCTCCAGTCACTTCCCAGATGGGGCTCTGGAGGCTGCTCCAGGGCCACTATGGCAGAGTGTATGGGTTATGGGATTGTATTCGGGATGGTTTGTTTCCTAAACTCTCACTTGAACCAATCTAGAAGGGAGGGAAACTTTAATTGTTCAGAGGTTTGTTTTGTTGTTATTTTGTGATAGGCTCTCACGATGGAGGCCAGGTTGACCTCCCCTGCCTCTTCCTTCCAAGTGCTGGGGTAGTAGGCCTGTACCACCATGACCGGCCTGTTCAGGGTTTTTTTCCCCCCTTTTTTGTTTTGTTTTGTTTAAAAACCATCATTAATGTAGGCTTTGCAGCTGGGTAGCTATTTAGAAAAGAAACGAACATATTTCTTTCTTTGAATGTCTGCTATGGCCTTTAAGACAGGAAGCTACGAGTCTGTAGGCAAGTTTCTATGCCCAGAAGTGCCATAATTTTCCAATTGTTTTCAAGTAAACTTGAGAGCAGAGAAAAGATGTCATGTGCTGCTCGGGGCCTCCATGCTCAGCACTGTGAACCTCATGGCAAGCCCCTATTCCACGGATGAGGAAACAAGGATACCCTAGAGGCCCATATCAGAAACAGAGGGAACTGACAGCTTAGGGATGGGGTGGGGAGAAACTGATGTGTAGCTGTGACCAATGTCATCTAGACCCATAGAGCAGAGCCTGTGGACATTAATAGCTTGATTCCAGTGTGAAACCCCCACAAGTGACTCTAGCCTCCTGCTATTTATTCTTCTACCCACAGTGCTGGAATTGGCCGGACAGGAACATTCATTGTGATTGACATCCTTATTGACATCATTAGAGAGAAAGGTAGGTCATCTGGAGGGCAAGAAGGCACAGTTTCAGTTTCTAGTTTGTGAGAGGAGAGTGCCAGGGAAAGTAGCCTGGGAGAGAGAATTCACAGGAGAAAGAAGTGGTTGTTTAAATGTGGATGAGGTTTACTGTCAGTGAGTTTCCCTGTTTAGCTGTTGCTATAAAACAGTGTCCTAGAGTTCTGCTCCCATCACTGTGCCTTCTGTTACCCATGTTGTGAGCCCCTCCAGCCTTGCCTATGAGGTGAGCTGGCATTCTTGGGAACCGAGGGGCTTCGGACCCTAGCACTTTGTCCTAACAGCTCCTGGCATTGTCCTGTGGCGTTCCCCATGACTAGTGGTGTGGGAAAGACTAGCTCTGTGTCCCTTCCTGCTGTGCAAAGTGGGTGCCCAGCAGCTCATCCTGGCCTCATGCATTCCTGCAGCTTCGGGGTCTTTGTTTTGCAGGTGTGGACTGTGACATCGATGTTCCTAAAACCATTCAGATGGTGCGGTCCCAGAGGTCAGGGATGGTCCAGACAGAAGCACAGTACCGGTTCATCTATATGGCCGTCCAGCATTACATTGAGACGCTGCAGCGCAGGATTGAGGAGGAGCAGGTATGGAATGAGGGGCTGGCACATGGGCTCAGCTCCAGACCAGGCTGCCTGGACTTGTGCTCTTAGAGAGAGAACATGGGCTCTCTTTATCTAGAAAAGGTTAACAGATTCCCACCCCGGTGGTCTCTCTGGAAGATATGGCCATCCTTTGCCTTCTAGGTCAGGGAAGTGTGGTGCTATTGTCATGAGCTGACAGTCCAAGGCTTTGCCATACAGAAAGGAAGTGACTTTTACATGCCAGACTTAGAACTCAGCCTACAGTTTCCAGCTTGCTTCAGCTTTGATCTAGGCTGGTCTATCCTGATTTCATCTTGTAAAATGAATGCCTTGTTCTTAATAGAGCATGGCAGTTTGAGCCACTAATTTGGCTCCATTGAAACAGTGAATTTCAATTTTAATAAGCTGTGCATAATGAAGAGTGTGCAGTTGGAGTCTTTTCATGTGAGGCTATTCATAACAGATACAAAGCTGAGTTAATTAGGATGCAATAAGCAGAGGGAGTTGAGGAGAGCTGTTCTTTTGGGGAGCTTTGCTTATTCCCCTCCCGAACCCCATTGTGCTGCAGCAGATGGATGATATCTGAACACCAGCCACATTTGTCCTTTTTACTGCTATTGCTTTCCAGAAATCACAAGAGAGGGGACTCAGTGTATGTCACCATGTGGCAGGCTGTCTCTTATTTTTTTAAAATACCATCTTTATTTTTTTTAAAAACCATCTCACTGTGTAACCCTGGCTGGCCTGAAACTCACTATGTAGATCAGGCTGCTGCCTCTGTCTCCCAAGTGCTGAACAAAGGTATATGCTTCTTTACCTGGCCTAGAAAAATAGAACCACATCATCAGCCTTGGCAGCCAGAGGGAAGTGCTCCTTTCTGAGCTTAGGTACTCACCCAGACACCCATGTTAGGCGTTCATTGTGCATACGTTGAGAAATAAAGTGTACATGAGTATGTGAGGTCATATGATTGATTGACAAGCCACCTATCCTGAACTGTGTTTTAAATCTGAATTCAACATGAGCCACAGTGTGTGTGTGTGTGTATATGTGGCTCTAGAGAATAAACCCAGAGCTTCATGCTTTCATGCCAGTACTCCACCACTGAGCTGCATCAGGGCCTCATACATACTAGGCTAGCACTCCACCACCAGTCTGTACCCCCTGACCTCTAAATGTAGATGATTACTCTGAAGTTTTTTTTATACACGACTTCCAGTTACATTAATTGGGGCTATTAATAGTTTAAGAGGTGCTCAAAGAATAAATTTAAAGAGGCGGCACTATGATTGCTCAGTCTGGTCAGGAACAATTCAGGAACACACTGCCATCTTGCCAGGGGTTCTCTGCACTATGATTGCTCAGTCTGGCCAGGGACAGTTCAGGAGCACACTGCCATCTTGCCAGGGGTTCTCTTTCGCTTGGATTTGTATGCATGTTAGAACTGAGAGGTAGGAACAGGTGGATCAGAAATTCAAGGCTATCTTTGGCTATGTATTAAGTTCCTGGTCATTGTGAGCTATATGGGACTTGGCCACAAAACAAACAAACAAAAAACAAAACAACAACAAAAAGAAACCACTGCTACACGAAAAGAACCAACCTTCCCCCCCACTTATTTTTAAATTTAAGTTAAAATATGTATGAGCCTGTATGCACCTGTGAGTGTGTGTCCTCAGATCCCTGGAGCAGGATGTGCACTTGGCTGTGCGGCACTGCTGTGGGGACCTATGCTTCCCGCTGCAGGAACACTTTGTTTGCACTCTCTCTCTTTTTTTTTTTGTTTGTTTGAGACAGGGTTTCTCTGTGTAGCTTTGGATCCTGTCCTGGAACTTGCTCTGTAGACCAGGCTAGCCTTTAATTCATAGAGATCCACCTGCTTCTGCCTCCCAAATGCTGGGATTAAAGGTGTGTGCTGCCACCGCCCGGCCCATTTTGCACTCTTACCCACCGCCATGGCTCCCTCTTAAGCCAAGCAGATCCTTGAATTAAGGAACAGGACAAAACTCATTCAGGATAATGAATTATTTTGAAATGTAGTAATTTTCCAATTTAGGATGAGTTAAAGCCCTTTGGGAGTAAAAGAATTTGCTAGAGAAGGTTAAATGAAAACAAGAAAGTGACAGTTGGGTGGAAAGCCGTGGGAAAGGAAGGGGAGAGAAAGAGAGACAGAGATAGAGGACAGTCCTGAGTGTCTATGTGTAATAGGCCTCTTTGCAGTTTGAGAGATTGTTTTTAAAAAATTCCATTTATAGTAGTAAGTACTTTATTTGCAAAAGCAGTATGTGGTATTTCTTTATCTGACTTATCTGAATGTAAGATGTTAACACAAGCATTCATTCTCTCTTTAAACTTTGAAATGTATGTAATATTTAAAAAGGAACATTTATAAGTTGCACGTATTTATACCTCTTTGCTTCTAAGTGCATTGGTACGTATTTTCAAAAATATAAGGACATTCTGTTTACCTAGTCATGATTCAGTTAGCAAGTTGAGGAAGTGGACACTGATAGAAAGCTCTGTGTAACCTCAGATCAGGACTGGGGCTGTAGCCCAGTATGAGAATACTTACAGGATCCTGGGGTCCATCCCAGTACTACATACAAGCCTACCAGGTGGAGCTACACACATGTGGAACTCAAGTGCTTGGGGGTTCAGGCAGGAGGACTGAAAATTCCAGTCTAGCCTGGGCTACATTAGACCATCTTTTGATAAAACCAAAACCAAGCAAGAAACCAAAAATCTGGCCTAGCTCAAAGGTTAAGGACAAGCGCTGCTTTTGTAGAGGACTCGAGTTCATTTCCTAGCACCCATGTCAGACGGCTTAAAACTGTAGGTAACTTCAGCTCCAGGGCATTCAACCCCGCCCCCCAGTTCTGACCTCCTTGGGAACCTGGTCTCATGTGCGCGCACACGCGTGTCCACACACACACCCCAGAAAGCTAAAATAACCCACACACCACATTCAGATTTTACAAGCTGTCCTGCCTGTGGTCAGGGTCATACCATGTGTGCAACTGTCATGTTTCTTTGCCTGTCTTTCTTCTGAGTGACTTCTCTGTCACACTGTCACTCTGTCCTCCATAGTTGGGAAGCTGCCCATTGTTTCCTCTCCCAGAGACTCCAGCCATTCTGTGTTGTGCCCATTGCTGAGTTGATTCAAAACAGTCAGGTTAGCTTTGCTCCTTGAAGGTGACAGTTAGGTTTCTTCACTCAAGAAGTTATTACAGGAACCACGTGTGCATGCATGTGCATGCGTGTACGTACACACACACACACACACACACACACACACACACACACAGATACAAGTACACACAGACACACATTGAGACTCATACATATACATCTCACTTGGGGAAGAAAGATTTGGACACAATTACCTGGGGATGTGGCTCAGTGGCACAGTGCTTAACTAGCATGGCCCGAGCTTTGGGCTTGATGTCCACCATGAGAGGGAGGTGGATGTTTGTGGAAGTAGCCTATTTCTCACTGTACTTTTTTTGCCTACTAGTTATACATATATATACATATATATTTTTTTTTAATTTGAGGCAGGGTTTCTCTATGTAGCCCAGGCTCTCCTGGAACTCTCCCTGTAGACCAGGCTGGCCTTGAACTCAGAGATCTGCCTGCCTCTGCCTCCCAAGTGCTGGGATTAAAGGCGTGCACCACCACCACCTGGTTCTTTTTTTTTTTTTTTAAATGAATGAATGAATTTATTTTTATCTGCCTTGGTGTTTTGCCTGCATGTGTATTTGTTTAAGGGTGTTGTGTCTCCTGGAACTGGAGTTACAGTTGTGAGCCACCTTGTGGGTGCTGGGAATTTAATCTAGGTCCTCTGGAAGAGCAGCCAGCATTCTTAACCACTGAGCCATCTCTCCAGCCCCAATAATTCTTGCCTAAAAACATTAGCATAGCATTTGACAAATAACGCTTGCCATTTCTTCAGTTGTACCCCTTTTCTCAGTTTGAGTGGAACAATAAAAATTATGTATATTGCTGGGCATCGTGGCACACGCCTTTAATTCCAGCACTCTGGAGGCAGAGGCAGGTGGATCTTTGTGAGTTTCAGGCCAGCCTGGCCCTAAATTGCTAGTTCCAGGCTAGTCAGAGCTACATAGAGAGATCTTGTTTCCCAACAAACAAAAATACTGTATATATGTATTGAGGATGTACGATGTATTTGGTGTTAGAAACACTGTGGAATGATTGCCATCGTCAGGTGGATCATCGTGCCCAGCATCCTGCAGCCCACTTCTTTCTGTGTGTGCTGGGACTGTGGAGTCTACTCTCGGCAGAGTTCCAGTTTCCTCTGCCTTGTCCAGTCTAGTGCTGAGTATGAGGCCTCCAGAGCTTATGATGTTATGTTTGAGGATTTGTACCTGCGACCAGTGTCTTCCTACCACTAGTTCCTGATGACCTCTGCCCCTTCATAATTTCTAGGAACTGATCAGGATCCATGGAGTGCTTGGCTTTCTGTGTCTGGCATCTGTCACTCAGCTTGATGACCTCCAGGTTCACTTGTGTTGTTGCAGATGGGTTGCCTTCTTAAGCTGAATGATGCCCCATTTTGTGTATGTTTGTGTGTGTGTGTGCTTCCTCCTTTGCCTATTTGCCTCCTTCCCTCTTTCTTTCCCTCCCTTCATCCTTTCCATGACTGAAAACTTGTGACATGGCTTGATCATATCTTGGTGTGTAGGAAACAGGGATAAGACCAGAAGCATAGCCCCTGGGGACCTACTTCTACTTGCTGATCACATGTCAAAGGTTCTGTCAGTTCCCCAAACACCATCACCAGCTGGGGGCCAGGTGCTCAAACATGAGGCTGTGGGGACCTTTCCATTCAGGCTGGAGCAGGGCCTTGGGAAGGCTGCACACTATTCTATGGAAGCCATTTGGGCAGTGGGAAACAGAGGAGTAGTATAAAATGACCTTGATTTAAGAGAGGACCCTGCCTCCTGAGGGTGCTGGGCCAAGGAGGAGACAAGCTCCTGACAATGTGGCTAGCATCTCCATGTTCTTAATATTTTGGCCCGTCCATCTCTCTCTTTCTTTGATAAAGTAAAAAGTTGTTTTGTTTCTGTATTCTTAAAAAAAAAAAAAAACCCACAGTCCTTCTTACCTGTATTTTTCCAACTTTCAGAAAAGCAAAAGGAAAGGACATGAATATACCAATATTAAGTATTCCCTGGTGGATCAGACGAGTGGCGATCAGAGTCCCCTGCCACCTTGCACCCCAACACCACCCTGTGCAGAGTAAGTAGTGATGTGGCAGCTTAGCTCTGGTAAAAGCTAATGCAGTTGTTTGCAGTATTTCCCTTTCACACTTGCTTGCTACCCACTGATAATACATGGGGGTGGTTGGGGTTGAGGCTCTCTAGGAACTGTGTGGACAATGTCTAAACAGAGTTTCAAGGTCCCTAACCAGTAGGCACATGCAGGGCTTTCCAGACCCTGTGTGGCCTAAGCTTGTCAGGTCAGGGTTCTCTAGGGAAAGTCTAATATTCCTTTTGCAGGGGAATTATTTCAGTGGAAGGTGCTGTCCCTTATAATGTATTGTGGCTCTTTGACAAGTAAGAATAAATAAGTTCTCTATTCATGTGTGAGCATGACTATGATCTGCTAGTCTTCCTGCCAGGCAGCTTTTTTGTTTTTTTGAGACAGGGTTTCTCTATGTGTAGCCCTGACTGTCCAGGAATTCACTCTGTAGACCAGGTCAGAAAGAGATTTGCCTGCTTCTGCTTCCTGAGTGCTGGGATTAAAGGCATGTGCCACCACTGCCTGGCCCAATTAAGTTTTAAGCACAAGGGTCAGAAAGCCAGAGCCTAGCTTTGTTTTTTAAAGGAGTCTTTAAAAAAGCAAAAGGGCATCTATCCCAGTAGGAAGTGATGGGCAGTTATGATTAGGCTGAGAAGAAGCAGTGGGTGGCTTAGGACACACAGGCTGGACTTGCTTTCCTTGGTGGTCAGTGAACAGGAAGGGAAAGCTTGAAGCTCTTTCCACACACCAGACGAAGTCAGAAGGGCAGTGTCCAGCAGTGATGAGGACAGTTTTGTTTTCAAGGAACAGCTGTCTGTCCCACAGCAACAGTTCAGAACCTTGGTTCAGTTCCACGGGAAAGCTTGCCTTGGCAACTCCAGCCAGAGCCTTAAGAGTACAGTGACCTCTGACCTTGCACCTTGGAGAGTTCGTCTTACGGAAGCGCTCAGATCTTGGGAATGATTTTCTTCCAGAGGCATTCAGCATGACATCATCTTGATAGTTTAAGAATTTGGAAGGTACTTTAATAGTACACCTATGACAGGAAGCCATTTGATGTTTCCAGCATGTGAGATGAACTAGAGACAGTCCGAAGTGGAGTGCTGAAGGACCCATGTCCTGTCAGTCAGACTCCACAAAGCCCTGAACTTTGGATGGAAAAAGGAAATTAGTTCCTGACTTTTACTGTTAGAGTCCTGCTGGGCGGTGGTGGTGCACGCCTTTAATCCCAGCACTTGGGAGGCAGAGGCAGGCGGATCTCTGTGAGTTCAAGACCAGCCTGGTCTACAGAGCTAGTTCCAGGACAGGCTTCAAAGCCACAGAGAAACCCTGTCTTGAAAAACAAACAAACAAAAAACACAAACAAACAAACAAACAACAACAACAAAAACCCCTAGAGTCCCTAGTATCCAGCAGCTGTGGAGTTGTCAGGGTTTTGAATATTTAACCGGCAGTGTGCTACATCCATCTCTACAGATCTCTATCTGTGTCTGTTAGATAGACACACTCTTGAACCTGGAGCCACAGGCTGATGCTTACAACTTTCTTGAAGGCAACTAACTGTCTTCAGGGCATTTGGGGGTGAAGTACCCCAGTCTTCTGTGCTGATGCTCTGTAAAGACTCTCAAGAGAGGCAGGACTCCGACAGAACCCATATTCACATTCCAGGAGACCCATGTCCCTGCAACTTAAATGATAGTTTTCAGAGCTATTGTCCAGGTTAGCACTGAAGTCTGCTGTGATCTCTCTTCCTCATTCTGCTCTTCCTGTCACCCCAATGTCTGATGTTCTAAGGGCCTCGGCTTAGCCACAGTCCCTCAGACCATACCCCTCTGCCCCTCCTGCACCATGGCCTGGGAAAGGAAAACCCCAAAGCATAACACACTCATTGGTTCTTTCCAGAAGGGCTTTGCCAGTTCCTGGTTTAAAGTGAAATACACCAGACAGCCTTTGCTAGCCTAGTCATGTGGCTAGCAGCTTTGCCATTTGTACAAAGTCACTGTCCGTCATAACATTCACTTTCTCTTTCCCCTGGCATCTGGATTGTTTGCCTCTGCTGTGGGCTTTTAAAGCCCCACTGACTTTAATATTGGCTCTACACAGCTCTGAGAGCAGATAGAGCCCTGTGTTTACATTCTCTCTCTCTGTTAAACACAGGAATGAAATCCTGTGGCAGCGGTCTTTTCTCCCGAGTCACTTTCCCTCTTCCTGTTTCCCTCTCTCCCAGCAGACTGCCTGGGGATGCTGGTGCTTTAAGCCACTAGCTGCAGTAACTTGCTGAGGAGCCAGCCCCTTTCCCACGAGGCTCACCCACTACTGACAGGCCACTCTGCCTCACCCTTCGTCCTGTCCCCATGTAGGATGCACACCTCAGATCCCTGGGGCTGCTCAGAGTCCCCATCCTCCTGGGCCACACAGATTCCTCTGATACCCTTGGATTTTTTTTTTTTAGTTCTTCAGCCAAGGCTCTAAAGGTGTCTGGAGCCCTTACTTCCTGTTCTGATGCCTCTGTTGGACATGACCACAAATCCTGTCCTGTGTGCACATGACCCAACTCCTTTGTTATCCTCCAAGCAGCCTTCGCTCCATTCACATTCAGAAGGCACAGGACTCAAGGCCCCTGCTGCTTTTCCAACTTCATAATGATACTGCACATAAGTGTCTGAGAGTTAGTTCCTAGGTGAGAAGGGGGTCTTAGCAAAGCTAGGCCAGACAGCACATGGCAGGAGTTCAGGTGTCTTCCTTCTTCCTTTCTCTGCAGAATGAGGGAGGACAGTGCTCGAGTCTATGAGAATGTGGGCCTCATGCAACAGCAGAGGAGCTTCAGATGAACCCCACTGGCGGCAACACGCAGGTATTTAAACACCACAACATTCTCTGGGACTGTGTTTCACAGCGTTCCTAGACAGGCAGGTGATTTGTGTATGCTAGAGCAAAACATACCGTGATTAAGCTTTGCAAACTAGCCTCTTTCTTCTGGCCTTGTCCCTCTCCAGGCCGGGTTTAAGGTTTACAGTTAACTGAGTGTTAAAATCAGACCAGATAACTGCATGGGGTGGGGCTGGCACATAACAGGAAGCAGTTGGCTGTGGCACAGAGCAGCCATCACTGTTCTGCAGATAGAACTGGGCTTGAGTGGCACAGGCCCTGCTACCTGTGATCTCTTGGCATCAGGAGCAGCTATGCCTCTAAGGGCTTTAGATTGGGTCATTTCCCTGTGAGGTGCCTCCCTATCAGTCACTGTTGATCCATATACATGGTGCAAGCTTGTATGGTATGTTAGAAACACACGGTATAGTATCACAGCTAAAATTCCTGTCAGTAACAGTGTAGTTTAGCAGAGAACGTTTGTCTAGCATGTGTGTGTGACACGCTAGTTTTGGTGCCCAGCACCTTCCAGAAATTATAATACTTTCCATGCTTATAGATGTGCAATTTCTTTCTACCCCAGATGCGAACTTTCACCCCTTCCCTAAAAATGTCACGAATAGACGAGAAAGTTTCCAGGACCCATGTGTTCAGAAGCTCGCCCACCTGGGTTGTCTAACTGCCTTTTGAGAAGCGAAGTTTGGAAGCATTTGAAGAGCACGCATCTAATCGGCACCTCCCTTCCTCAGATAAGGGGAAACTGCTCTGCGTTGTCAACAATGCTGTTTTTATAGAATTGGCTTTGAATTGTGGAAGCAGCTAAATTGTGCTCTGTATTTTACACATTATGGGACTCAAATTCTAGTTATGGGCAGGATTTTGTTTCTTTTAATGACCTTAACTGATCTGATTCCCCACCCCCCCTCTCTTTGGGGAATCATGGGCCCCTTGTAAGAAGAAAGGATTTGGAGAAATTCAGGAACAGCTTCTCCAAGAAGCCAGTAGTCTGTAAACCACTGCTCATTTTACACTGGCCAGGGGTTGCTTAGGGCTGCCCATCATCACAGACTCACTGTTAATTCCAGGGACTGGGAGGCCAGGCTGTAGGGTTGCATTGGTGAGGGCCTTCTGGCTGTGCCACAGCGGATGGAAAGAGTGAGGGCTGGCCTCACTCTTACAGCAAATCAGTGACTCCACCTTCAAGATCCAGCTGTTCCTGAGCATCCCACCTGTCAACACCATGGCATCAGGGAGTCTCTGTGCTCCCTGCAGATGCATATTGGGGCACATTCAGCACAGAGTGACCCAGTCAAGGACAGTTCACTTCGGTAGCAAAATGATCATTCAACAAGTCAGGGGATAAAAAGTCATGACCGAAAGGCCGTGGGAATTGGCAGATGAGAAACCTTTACTCTGAAGGTGACCCCTTGGCTTCAGGTGGTGGCAGACAAGCTGTTTGGGAAAGTGGCTGTTGTCTTTGCACTGTGGTGACCATCTTGTATTAGTAAGACCCTGCGTGAGTGGCATTTGGTCTTCACTTGTTCCTGACCGGCCCACACCACCCCTATTCTTGGGTCTTATCTGGGCTTGCATGAGCCCATCTGCCCTGTGGGGGTCACTTGGGGAGTTGGCAACATGGCTGAGACCCTTAGCTTCTGTCTCAATGCACTGTCTTCCAGGTCTCTTCTCCTGGGTGTCTGTAGAGACACTTAGCTTCTGTCTTCCAGATCTCTTCTCCTGGGTGTCTGTAGCCTCACTAGCAGGGAGGCTGGGCCTTTATGTGTCCCCCAGGGCTTAAAGGCAGAAGTGTCCAGGCCTTTTTCAGATTCAGGCCTGGAATGACCATGACTTCTTCCATGGCTCCCTGTGTGGGAATCAGACTCATCCTGAGGTGTTTAGTGGAGACCGTGCTGTGGGTGAAGCAAGTGGCTGTAGTTAGCAAGAGCCCAGGCTGCTTATAGTAGCTGGTGTAAACTGTGGGTCAGATAAGAAATGTACAAGCCCATTCTAGAAGCTTCTGAGCCAATTTTTCTGGCACCACACATGTGTTGCACTACCCTTACCTGAAGACCTGGTGTGGTAAGGGTGGGTGTATCTGGGGACGAATGGAAGCTTGTTCCTGAAGCCCTGCCCTGCAGATGGGTGGCCTTGGTTGAGCATGAAGAGTGGCAGTCCTGGCCAGGCTTCCTGTCAGGTCTGGTCAGTCACTTGTGCTCTTACCAAGCAGCAGGATTTGCTAATGTTCTGCCATAAGTGCCTTCTCCAGAGACACCCCGTCTGCCTGCGTGCTGATCGTTGAGAACATGTTTCAATGAAAGCATTCAGATACTGATGCTCATGACAAACAGTGGCACAGCCTCCACTCACATTCCTGAAAGGAAGGACTGGACCCTGCCTTGCACTCATTCCTTTCTGAGGTCTCCCATTCCCTGGCAGCCTGAGGTGGTTGGGCAGTACAGGGCCCCCATTTTCTCAGAGCGTGTGTGTTGATCCTTGCCCCTTCTCCACTGGACTCATTGCTTCAGAGCACAGCGTGGCCTGGCTGTGTTCCCTCATCAGGGGAACATGGGGACTGCTGCCTTATAAGCCTGTGACGATCAGGATCCCAAATCCTATTTTGTAGCACATTGTCACAATGAATGGTGTTGGGGATGGTGGACTTTGGGGACAACGTCTCTCACCAGCACACACAGGTTGGCTGTCCAGCTGATCTACTGAGTTAACGTCTCTGCCTGCAGCTCAAGATCCTGGAGCAGAAGACCTGTTCTTAGCCCACTGTGTTCAGTACAGCATGTGGTTTCCTTTGGCTCGCAGAAGCCAGCCAGTTGTCATGCCAGTAAGGGAACAGATTCCTACGAGTCCCTGGGTCTCCTGGATCTGTCAAGTGTGGTGGGTGCAATGTCTCAGGAGAGGGTACTCTGTGTTGGAGGCAGGTGCAGTGTCTGGGAAGGTATTGGAGGTGTGGATTTGAAACAGTGGGAATGAAAGTTGCAGAAGTGGTTCATGGATAAGTTGGAGAGCAGACTAGATGTGACACACATGGTCCCCTCACTGCTGAGCCTTTTAAATTAGAAACATAGGATTTTATATGTGGGGGAATATTGTTTAGCACATGGTGTTGGGGTTTCTAGAAAGCCACACTTAGTAAGAAGGCTTAGTAAGAAGGTTTGCCACACTGGTGTGCAGCCCTAGTGATGCCCCAGGTTGCCTCTGCCATCATAGTCGGTGCCTTTCTGATGGCGAAATTGGGGTTAGAAAAGACTGTTGGGTGTTGTCAGCTATGTTCTTACAGAGCTGGTGGCCTTCAATGACTTTGAATTGGTCAGGATTATTTCTAGGGTGTTTTCTGGGAATTCAAGAATATAAGCATTGTTTTCCTGTGCCAGGACTGAGGCAGGTGCACTTGTGAGGTGTTCTGTAGATTCGTGATCCTTAGGGAAACAGACTGCAGGCAGAAGTGCAAGCCCAGTGCAGGCTTTGCTCTTGTTGGTTGTCAGGGGTCGCTTTACAGCACACAGTCGTCCTGGTTTCAGATGCCTTTCTGAGGGCATCTGTGCTAGTCTGCCATTTACTGAACCTTTCCCCCTTTTGGAAAGAAGCTCCTGTGTAGAGTTCATTGTGTCTCCCATCACTAGCAGCTGCTGCTCTTTCTGAGTGGGTCGGACACAAGTGAGAGCAAAGAGCAGTTGCTGTCGGTGCTGTAGAACTTGGCTGCACATCAAACTAATTTTCACAAGTATTCTTCCTAAACCTCAATCATGGGATTAATAATTTGCCTGTTTATTTATGACCTAATTGTTACTCCTATTAATAAAAGCTAATGGGAAAGGCCCCTCCCTAAGGCTGATGACTAGACTCACGTTTAACTTCCTACAGCATTATGAAGCACCAGGCAGAGTATTAAAGAAATATAATATTTTATTGAAAATTCTGTCCTTTAAAAGGAACATGTTTTTGGGTGTCATCATTTTGGTGTGCATCATGTAAATGTTGGATGTTTGCTGTTTATTACACTATAGTGGCAGGAGATGCACTCAGCTGCCGTTCTGCCCACACACCGTGTAGTCTGCGATTCTTTTTTAAGTGACATTAACAGAATAGTTCATGTAGGGAAGCCTCAGAGGTCATCACCTCCCCACCTGTGTCATGAGTGTCAGCTGCTTTCTTAGCTGAAGTCATCAGAATATATCTGCATACAGAGGCAGTGTATTTGTGAGCTGTCTGGAACTAAAAAATAGAATACAACCATTTTCTTGTATTACAGTATTTGTCATTTTCTTTGTTGGCATGTCTGGGCGTGGGGTGGGAAGCAGGGGGATGATGGTGTCTCAGGCAGCAGTCCTGCTGGAAGGACTCTGCAATGCAGAGTAAGGGTCTCATTGCTGGCCTGCCTTTTGTGGCTTCCAGGGACAAGCAGGAATTCTGTCTGCAAAGACGTGGGAGTGAATAAAGATCCCAAACTGTGTGACCACTGTGGGACCGACTGGGAAACAGGGTTGGGAGTGTGTACACCAAGGGACAGCACTGCACTTGGAGACATCAGTGCTCCCTGTACAAGGCATGTCCAAGCAAGAGTGGGTGGGGTCTTTATTTTGTAACCCTGGAGGGGTTACACCTATGTTAGCCTGGGGCCTCACCTATGTTAGTACTTGAGCCCACCCCAACCCCTCACTGGGGGATTCTAGACAGGCTTTCTACTGCCAAGCCATGATGTCTAGCTCTGGGCCGTGTTCTTCCAACCACAGCATGTATTGGACAGGAGGAAATCATTTCATAAATACCCAAGCAGGTGCTTGTTTGTCTTCTGTTAGGAAGGGAAGGCACTGGGTTACTTCCATTGGGTTTAACCCAGGCATGCCATAAAGATGATTGGATCCACTTGACTCTCTAGGAAACACAGATTACCTTTTAAATGCTGGGCTCTGAGCCATGCCAGATGGGTGAACAATAACCAGACCACCTGACATGGTGCCTGCCACCTAGGAGGAGCAGTCCCCCTGGCACAGATTAGAAGCAGCTAGTGGAGTGATACCCTGAAGGTGTCTGGCAGGGCTGAGACCAAATTGGGTAAAGAGGAGCTGAAGACTGGATCGATGCATTACTGGCCTCTCCATTCCCTAGTTCATATCCTTCTGAGATCCCAAGCTGTACATGGTGGGCGGTGGTGATGCTGAGAGGCCATGAAAGCCTACCAGTGCTGTGCTCTCCATGATGGGCAGGGGAAATGCAGTTCCTTCCCTGTGGAAGCATAAGCAACACCTGTCCCTTTTTCATACGGTTCCAATGACAAACCTGAGTACAGTTCCATCAGAGTTCATTCTGGGCAACCAGTGAATTTATTGAGCACCTTACGGAGTGTGGGTGAAGGGTGGCTGGCAATGTGGGTGACCCTAAAACACCACACTGTATAGTCTACACTATATATAGTCTACATGGGTGATGGCTCCCAATAGCTGCATAGATGGAGCCCCTTTCAATTAACCTCCCCAGCCTTTAATACTCAGTAACTTCTGAGGCCATCTCTTGTGTTGTTAACCGGGAACTGCATGCACAGACTAGGAAGGGGAGGGAAGAGTCCATAAGCCACACGGGATGGACTTGCTTGCTAGCGTGGCTGATCTGATGAAGATATGATGATGGCGGCTCTTTCTCCTGGAGGACCAAATTCTACATCAAGGAGTCCACGGCTTTTAGGTAGGTCGCCTTTCCACAGAGAAGTTCCTGGCCCAAGTACCCTCCGTGTGGTCCCATCTCACATCTGCTTGTGTCCTCCCATACTTTGAGGGGAGGCGAAGGGGGGCTTGGTCTTGACAGCTTTGACTTCAGACACAACCCCCCAGCTAGTTCAGATTCCACGGACTCATTGGTGATAATAGTTGTCTGCTTTTCTGTTGCTGTCGTACACATCTTCACTGAAAATAACTTGTAGAGGAAAGGGTTTATTTGGCAGACAGTTTTCATCAAAGGAAGCCAAGGCAAGAACTCAAGGAGCTTGAAACAGAAACCGTAGGAATACTGTTTACTGGCTTGCTTAGCTAGTTGCTTTTTAAAAAAAATTTTTTAAAAAATATTTATTTATTTATTATATATACTATTAGCCAGAAGAGGGCACCAGACCTCATTACAGATGGTTGTGAGCCACCATGTGGTTGCTGGGCATTGAACTCAGGACCTTTGGAAAAGCAGGCAATGCTCTTAACCGCTGAGCCACCTCTCCAGCCCCCTCCCCTTTTTAAATACAGCCCAGGCCCCACTTGCCTAGGGATGGCACCACCCGCAGTGGACTAGTCCAGTCTGCCCACAGTTCAGTCTGATAGAGGCAATTCCTCAGTTGAGGTTCCTCCTTCCAGTTGTGTCAAACTGACAACCAAGATCAGCCATCACAGTAGTCCAATTACCAAAGCTTGTCATTCATGTCACATGAGGCCCAACTATTTAAAATCCCAAATACCATCATAATCAGAAGTATGGATACTGGGGGATGGGGAAAGAATGATGAATGAGCTCAGAGGTGCAATTTGATGGGCTCAATAAAGCCTAATGTTCCGTAGCACAGGAGGATGATTATGGTTGGCAGCAATTGTGTATTTCAGAATAGCTAATTGAGAGGATTTTGAGCGTTCCCAAACACTCTTCGTGATATGTTTAATGATAACTATGTAATATGATGGATATGCCACATATCCCAATCTGATCACACACAATATACCGGGTTTGAAATGTCACTCTAACCCCAGAAATACTTAAGATTATGTCATTTTTTTTTTAAGTTGAAGAATATAGCTACTGAAGTAAGAGTTGAAAGCAAGCAAATTGGGTGTGGTGGCACATGCCTATAATCCTGGGAGGTAGAGGTAGATGGGAGTTCAAGGTCATCCTTTGCTATGTATTGAATCCAAGACTAGCCTGGACTACATTCAGATTCTGTCTCAATAAAAAACAAAGCAAATCAGGCCAGAGAGATGGCTCAGAGGTTGAGAAAACTGACTTCCAGAGGACCTGGGTTCAATTCCCAGCACTCATATGGCAGTTCACAACTGTCTGTGACTCTTTTTTGACACTTTCACAGGCAAGCAGACATGCAGATAAAACACTAATGCAATAAAATAAAAATAAATTATTAAAAAACAAAAAAGCAAAAAGTTACAAGGAGGCAACCCTGCACTGAGTCTAATGTCTCCTCTCTCTGGGTAGAACATATTTTGCTTTGAAATAGTCTCAGAATGTGGCCCTGGCTGTTCTGGAACTTGATCTGTAGACCAGGCTGGCCTTGAACGCACAGAGATTCACCTGCTTCTGCCTGGTACTGAAGGCATGAGCTACCACAATAGCAGGAACAGCTTTATACTGAAATATATATTTACTCTGAAAATAATTTGAGATCCAAATCCTCTACTCCTTAGCAAAGATTCAACCCCGAGATAGGTTGGTCATTTTCTGCCCAGACACAGTGCAGCCATGAAGATACCAATGTAGATTCTGGTTGGAGTGGGCAGTTCCTGGACCAGGGGAGAGACCCTGGCTGGAGCTGTGGGTTTAGAAGGGATGACAGGAGGGGGAGGAAGAAGTACCTGGTGACTTCTTCCTCCTCTCCCAACTCTAGCGGCATTGTCCTAGCCTATTGGCAAGTCAAGAGGGCCAAGTGACACAGGCCCTGTAGATAGAGGGGCTTGGGATCTGCAGGGGCCACAGTCCACCGTGACCCACAGGGCTCAGCTTCCCAAAGCAGAGCCAGTTAGAGAACACTCTTTGGTGGAGGCTCATTGGACCTTCCCTTCTAAAGAATGGTCACTCTTCTGGATTGCTGGCAATGTAGTCTCAGGACCCACTTCTGCCCCACTTGATCAGATCTATCTGCCTGCCAGCCTGCTCCCTGCCCATGTTTGTCTGTCCATCCCTCCCAATCTCCCTTCTTTTCTGTCTTTTTGGACCAGGATGAGATTCTCATGTAGTCTTGGGTGGCCTCAAACTCAAGCTGAGGATGACCTCGAACTCCTGATGTTTCTGCCTCCACTCTCCAAATTCTGGGATTATAGGCAAGTAATACTATAACTGTCTCAAAACTTCCTTTTGCAGTGCTGAAGGTGGAACCCAGAACCTTGCACAGGTTGTACAAGCAAGCACTCTACCCCTGAGCAGTAGCCCCAAATGTGTAGCTTCTCAGTGTCGCCAGGATATCCATCTGTCCTCCTGCAGATTTCCCTGTGTAGGTAAATGTTCTTGACGATCACGGCCAAGTCTGTCAGTTCCCCTGGAGGTGAGGATCTGAGTTCTTATTTTACCCAATTAAAATTAGCTAATCTTTTGAGAAAGTTCTCACTATGTAGACCAGGCTGCTCTCCAATGCCGCCTGCCTCTGCTTCCCAAGTACTGGGGTTAAAGGCATGCACTTATTTTTTAAATTTGATTTTCATTTATGCGTATATATGTGTCTGCCACATGTCTGCAGTGCCTGTGGAGGACAGAAGGGGGCATCAGGTCCCCCTGGAGCTGGAGTTACAGGCAGTTGAGGGCCACCATGTAGGTTCTGAGCATTGAACTCCCATCTTTTGCAAGAGGAGCTGCTGCTCTCAACCTCTGAGCCATCTCTGTGACCCTTATTTTATGTTTTACATTTACTCATTTGTGTGTGTGTGTGGGGGGAGTGCATGTGTGCCAGCACATGCATGTGGGGGTCAGAAGACAATAAGTGGAACTCTGTTATCTCCTTCTGTCACATGAATCTCAGGGATCAAACTCAGTTCATCAGGCTTGGTGACATCTTGCTGGCCCTGGGATCTGAAGCCTACTTGGTAGCATCGGCTCACCAAATGTCCAGGCTATAGAACAGACAGGGATCCACTGACGGGGAAAAAAAAACCCAACTAAGACAAGCAGCATCACAGACGTCTGGGAAGCAGCTTCAGATATTCTTAGACATCACGCTCGTCGCCCTAGCTTGTGGAACCCCAGAGCACTTGCCAGATCCCTGTAACCATGGGAAGAGAAGGCAGCAGAGAACAGGAAGATGCTGAAATTAGTCTTCTCCGGATGGAGTTGCAGATGTCTGAGTCTTGACAGATTTCTAGGCTCGAAGGAAGTCATGTGCATCTTCATTCATGGGGCTTCCGTTGTTGCTTCCGTCACATTGGAATGGGTTCCACATGGCGGCTGAGGACCCATCTCCCTAGGTACTGGTGTGTGGCAGCACTGCTACCCACCTCCAGCTTCTGCAGCCTGAGCGTTGGCACAAGAGTTCCTTGACTGCATGTTTGTGGTTGTACCCTGAAGGCTAGAATGTGCCTACATTTGGTTACACTACGTCCTTGTAATACATTGCATCAGCAGATAGACATGAGATGGTACTGTCCTGGTAGCGATGATGCCCCTCCCCCACTAGGCATGAACTTTTGACCAGGTTTACAGTACTGGACATGGGGTCTGGAGAGGTGGCTCAGCAACTAAGAGTATCTGCTGCTCTTCCAGAGGACCAGGGTTTGATTCCCAGCACCTACATGTCCGTAACTCCAGGTCCAGGGAATACAATGCCCTCCTCTTCTGGCCTCCTTGGACGTTGAATGTACATGGTGCACATATACACATGCAGGTAAAACACCTGGAACACATAAAGTCAAATTGAAAAAATCTCCTATAGTACCAGGCATGAATTGCTTGTGTAGAGTGGGTCTGTCTCTCCCCTCCTCCTTCCCTTCCCTTCTCCTTTGCCCTCTCTCCCCCCTTCTTTCTCCTCTACGAAAGGCTCTCCTTTCCCCTTCCTCTCTCAGTCTGCTTCCTCTCTTTCTGCCTCCCTCCCTTCTCCTTTTGAGACAGGCTCTCATTATATATATAGCCCAGGCCAGACTTAAACTTGTTTTCCTGCCCCAGCTTCTCCAGTGCTTGTGCCACCATACCCAACTTCAGTTCTTTTTCCAGGTGAGGAATCCAGACCAGTTTCTACTGGTTTCATTCCCGAGTCTGGCATTTTTATTAAGAAGTGTGTGTGTGTGTGTGTGTGTGTGTGTGTGCTCGCACGTGCATGCATGTGTATATGCATGTATCAGGTATGTGTGTACATCAGGTATCATTCTCCAGGAGCCATCCAGCTTGGTTTTTGAGACAGTCTCTCTCACAGGTCTGGAGTAGCTGGTAGGCTAGGCTAGCTGGTTTGCCATCCTCCTGTTTCTGCTTCCCCAGGGCTTGGCTGTGCACGTTCTGAGTGACAGGATGATGCTGAAGGAACTTCAAGTAGGAAGTGGCATCCCTGGCTGCTCCTGGGCTTGAGGATCTTCTGCCTATGCTTTTGAGGTCTTCTTCCTCCTCCATGGTCTTCCCCACCCCCCTCTGGAGCAAGTTCACTACACTGAGAGAACAGTGTTTGCATAATCTGAATAACAATTTTGCATAATAGCTGCTGGCACATAAACTGCCAAGGGCTCCAACTTTCTCTCCAGATTATTAATCATCCATTTATCCATCCAGTCAGAGCTAAGAGGATGGGACAGAAAACATTTACAAAAGACAGAAAGAATCAAGCAGAGGTTCCCAGCATTTCTAACAAAAGCTTATTTTTGAAAAAGATTCTTTGACCCTGCCAGATGGTTCAGCAGGTAAAGGTGCTTGCTGCCAAACTAGATGACCCAAGTTTGATTTCCACATGGTGGTGGGAGAGAACTGACCTGAAAGTTCTCCTCTAACTTCCACATGTCAGACACACACACACACACGTAAAATTAATATTAATATGATATGAAACAAGGAAAACTTTATTTATTTATTTACTTTGCTGGGCATGGTGGGCAAGGACTCAGGAGGTAGAGGCAAGTTCAAGGACATCCCAGGGTATAGAGTAAGTTCAAGGTTAGCCTGGACTATATGAGATCCTGTCTCAGGTTAAAACAACACACATACTCATGTATGTGCATACTCTTGTGCACACTCACATATATGTGGAGGGAGGTCAGTGGTCCATGTCAGGTGTCTTCTTCATCTCTATATTAGTTTTTGAGAGACTCACCAAACCTTGAGCTCTCCAATTTAGCTAGATTAGCTGGCTAGTGCGCCTCAGGGTTCCTCGTGTATCCCCCTCACCTGGTACATGTTGCCACACCCAATTTTCTACATGGGTGCTGAAGACTGAACTCAGGTCCACATGCTTTCATGGGAAGTGCTTTACTGACTGAGCCATCTCAGCCTCCACACATCCACTCTTTTAATGTGACTCGGTGGGTCTGATTGTTGCTTGCCCTGATTCTGGGGATGGCAGGGGGAATAGTGGATGAGACTGAGTTGGGTCTAGGTGTGAAAGTGCTGTTAGGAAGCAATGTGTCCACTTCAACCTTCTGTGTCCCAGATGCCCTGGGAGACACACCTATGCCACAGAAGCTCTAATAGCCATTAGGGAAGACAACAGATAATTACCTATTTTTATCTCTCTCTCTCTGTACCTACCTACCTACCTATTTCACAGGATTGGTATGTGCAAAGGCCCTGGCAGTCTGAGACTTTTCTTTTTTGTTTTTTTGAGACAGTGTATCTCTGGCTATCCTGAAACTCACTGTGTAGACCACGCTGGCCTTGAACTCACAGAGATCCGCCTGCCTCTGCCCCCCAAGTGCTGGGATTAAAGGTGTGCACCACCACCACCCAGCTAGTCTGAGACTTTCCAAGGGAGAGCCAGAGGCTGCAGTTAATAGAGTGGGGTGAGGAAATGGAGAAGCAAAGAGAAAGGCTAAGGCTGGACATCAGAAGGAAGGCCAAAGTTGAATCAAGTATGGCCATGAGCTGTGACCCACCCTGCTTTTATAGCCCTGGTCTCATCCGCTCCTCAGAGTCCACTTCTGATCAGACCCATTTCTCTTTAGCTCCGTGAAGCCACAGGAGATGGACTCTAACTTCGACACAGCAAGTTGTAGAAAGCTTTGAAACATGATAGCCACAGGGAAACAGAGACTCAGGGAGGATTTGTGACGTGCCCAATATTGGAATGTGTAGATTTGATCTCAGTCCTATTTGGATTCAACTAATTCTGTTGGTTCTACTGACTATATCAAGAACTGTGCCTCACCTATCCACTCTATCCTGACCTCCATCCACTCTATCCTTACCTCTGCCTGTCCTATCCTCACCTCCATCCGCTCTATCCTCACCTCCATGTGCCCTATTCTCTCCTCCATCTGCCCTATCCTCACCTCCATCTGCCCTATTCTCACCGCCGTCCACTCTATTATCACCATTGTCCTATTTGGATTCAACTAATTCTGTTGGTTCTACTTTTGACTATATCAAGAACTGTGCCTCACCTATCCACTCTATCCTCACCTCTGTCCACTCTATCCTCACCTCTGTCCACTCTATCCTCACCTCTGTCCACTCTATCCTCACCTCTGTCCACTCTGTCCTCACCTCTGTCCACTCTATCCTCACCTCCGTCCACTCTATCCTCACCTCCGTCTGCCCTATTCTCACCTCCTTCCACTCTATCCTCACCTCCGTCCACCCTATCCTCACCTCCATTCACTCTATCTTCACCTCCATTCACCCTATCCTCACCTCCGTCCACTCTATCCTCACCTCCATCTGCCCTATCCTCACCTCCGTTCACTATATCCTCACCTCTGTCTACTCTACCCTCACCGTTGTCCAGTCTATGATATTCTCAGTCCAGAGCCCTGAGGGGTGCTGGATCCTTCAGCTTAGAATTCTTCTGTGACTCCCATCCTCCCTCGCCTGACAAGCCCCCTTGTCTATTGTTGGTCTTTACCTCCTTCTGTGCATCCCTTGATATACTTTAGTCACATGAGCCTCCTTATTGTCCTTAATTAGACCATGCATGCTTCAACCTCAGGCCTTTGCTTAGCCTGCCCTCTGCCTAGAATCCCCTTCCTCAAAAAGCCGCTTAGGCTTATCTCCTGTCTGGTTCACAGGCGTAGTGTGTAATCCCTTCAAAATCATAACCTCTTCTGCTCACCCTGATTCCTTACAGCTTTTTTTTTTTTAACTCTTTGGGGGTCTACCACTTAGCTGCCAAATAAATACATGGGGACTTTATTCTTACTTATGAATGCCCAGCCTTAGCTTGGCTTGTGTCTACCAACTCTTCTAACTTAAATTATCTCATTTCTCTTTAACTACATTTTGGCCCTGGGCTTTTTACCTTTCTTTATTCTATATATCTTTCTTTCCTTCTTACTCCATGGCTGGCTGTGTGGTTATGTGACTGTGTGGTTGGTGGCTGGCCCCTGGTGTCCTCTTCTCCTTCTCTTTTTCTCGCTCCTTGCCCTCTTCCTTAGATTTCTTCTCCTAATTATTCTCTCTGCCTGCCAGCCCCACCTTTTTCTCTCCCCTGCTTAGCTAATGGCTGTTCAGCTCTTTTTTAGACCAATCAGGTGTTTTAGGAAGGCAAAGTAACACAGCTTCACAGAGTTAAACAAATGCAACATAAAAGAATGCAACATATCTTTGCATCACTAAATAAATATTCCAGAGTATAAGTGAATGTAACACATCTTAAACACATTCCACAACAATTCCCTCTTTTTAAAAATCTCTCTCCCCAACAAGGTTTGCTAACTAATTCCATTAGCTTAATTTACCTGTGGCCCACCCTTCTCAACTGGGATACCAGCCCCCCACTGTAAGGCATCCAACCTCATGGGCTCTGTGGTACCCTTGAACAAGGAGCAGTTGATACCTGGCATGGCCGGGGCTCAGTCCAGACTCATCAGATGGGACCTCTGAGCTTCGTTCTGTCCGACACATGCTCACTGACACCTCCCTAGATGGACCTCTTGTTTTGCAGAATTCTTCAACGTCACTAGCACTTGATGTCAATCTCATGGTATGCTCTTGTGGGATTTTTTGGTTTTGTTTTTGAATTTTTTAGGCTGGGTCTCATGTAGCCCAGGTTACCCTGGAACTCACTCTGTGGCAGAGTCTGGCCTTGAACTCCTGATCCTTCTATGTATGCTCCTCCCTCATGCTGGGATTATAGGTGTGTGCCACCAAACCACATCTTTGGCCTTCTTGTAGATTTTTTAAAAATTAATTAAATTGAGCTAGGGTCTTACTTTATAGTCCTGGCTGGTCTGGAGCTCACTGTGTAGACTAGATTTGCTTTTAACTCACAGAGACCCACCTGCTTTTGCCTTCTAAGTGCTAGGATTAAAGACGTGCCCCACCACATATGGCTGGTAATTTTTTGTTTTCTCTCTCTCTCTTTCTTTCTCTTTCTTTTCCTTCTCTCCTCTCCTCTCCTGCCCTTCCCTCCCCTCCTCTCCCTCCTTCCTTCCTTTCTGTTTTTGTTTTTTGAAATAGGGTTTCTCTGTGTAACCCTGGCTGTCCTGGCACTTCCTCTGTAGACCAGGTTGGCCTCAAACTCACAGAGATATGCCTGCCTCTGTCTCCCTAGTGCTGGGATTAAAGATGTGTACCACTGCCTTGATCTTTTTTATTTATTTTTTTAAGGATTTATCTTTGTGTGTGTGTGTGTGTGTGTGTGTGTGTGTGTGTGTGGTGTGTACACAAGTCCAGGTACCTTAGAAGGTTAGGAGAGGGTGTTGGATATCCTGGAGTTGGAGTTACAGGTGACTGGGAGCCAACTAGGGTCTTAGACAAGAGCAGTCTGGGCTGTTAATTGCTGAGCCATCTCTCCAGGTCTCTCTTGTGGTTTGAAAATGTGTGTTTCCTGATGAGCTAGGGAACTCAGGTGAGAGACAAAGTGAACTAATGTCAGCTAAACTTGAGTGCCAAGGAAGGCTGTCCACATTTCTTGAGAACATGGGAAATGGGCTTTGGTCTGGGTTAGAATCAGATATGTACTCCTCCAGAGCAAAAGCCAGTAGCTGCTTCTGTGCCCTGGGTTTGATGTTGGGGCTAATTTAAACCCAGGAAATGGCAGGCTTATTAATAACCAGCCAGGATAGTGGTGGTGGCGGTGGTGGTGGCGGTGGTGTGTGTGTATGTGTGTGAGTGTATGAGAGAGACAGAAAGAGAGAGAGAAAGAAAGAAAAAGAGCCCTAGAATCTTAATTGAAAAGGCCACATACTTAGCATCCAAAATAGGACCCTGCTTAGCGTTCCACTGTGCTCATTTGCAAATTAAGGGAGGCATTGTTTTGAAAATAATCGAGTCTAATTTTACAAGTTTGGGAGATGGCTCCGCACTGCTTGGAATATCTTTCTGACACATGGGATACAGGCTGCTCTCAGCCACTAAGCTGAGCTGGCTGCTTGTGGACACCCAGATACTCAGTGGCACTAGTCGCTGCTGCAGCTGCCTTCACAGAAGGCTGCATGCCTCTCATCCCAGGACTCAAACACGGCCTCAGCTACATAACAAGTTTGGAGCCAGCCTGGGCTACATGACAGTCTGTTCAAAAAAAAAAAAGTGGTATCTAGGGTCTTCAAGTTCTCTTTGGAGTTCTGTGAAACCATCTAACTTAACTCCCTTTCCCTCATCTTATGGACATGAGAGTGAATGCACAGAGAGGTAAGGAATGTTGTCTAAGATCACACAGCAAGGCAGTAGCAGAACTTGGACTAGAACCCATTCCTCTCCCAGGCTCAGCAGTTATGTTTTCCATTAAACGGCTGCTTAATGTCCCACATCTAATCATGTGTTTGAGCATAACTTCTACACACACTGCTTTACTACAGTTTGCTGAATGCTATTTCCCTTTCAAAATAAATTTACTTTTGAAAATGTAAAGGCTCTGGGGCTCAGTAGGTACAAGTGCTTGCTGTTAAGCTGGTGACCTGAGTTCGATTCCTGGAACCCACATGGTTGGAAGGAGAGAACCGATTCCTGAAAGTTGTCCTCTGACCTCCAGCACACCCACTAGCAGCCCACGAAATAAATGTAATAAAACTTTCAAAAGACATGTAAAAGAAAAACATATCACAAATATAAATGGAAAATTCAGATTGCCCACCAAACTAGAAAGCAAGTAAAAATTAAACCAAGGGGAACAAACAGCACTAGTAAACTTGAACTGGGTGACTGTGGTGGCTAAGACCTTGTCCCAGTTGGCTTCACCTGTCAACTTGTCAGGACCTATAGTAACCTGAGGAGGGAGTATCCCTGGGGGAGTGCCCAGAACAGACTGACCTATGGCCTTGTCTGTGAGGCATTATCTTGATTGCTAATCGGAGGGCCCGGCCCACTGTGGGCAGTGCTATTCTTAGGCAGGGGTCCTGAGCTGCATAAGTAAAGCTAGCTGAGTAAGCCAGAAAGTGAACCAGCGGTCGGCCTTTCTTCGTAGCCTCTCTTATGCTTCCTTGGCTATGAGATCTTGCTCTGATTTCTTCAATGACAGGTTGTGACAATATGCCTGTGACCAAGCTGACTTTGGTCAGAGCGTTTTATCACAGGAAACAGCAGGTGCTCGGCACTACAATCAACGCTCCGTTCCTGGGCGTCTAGGTACGCCTGCATGCTTAAAGTTCAGGCTCTCTCATTGCTAGGAGAACATCCAGCACCCAGTAGCACCATCTTGAGACTGGCATGGTCTGCCTTGCCCATAGGGTTGGAAGTGGATGGAGAGGGATACGTTTCCCTGGTGACTCTACTGCTTCGTGTACACTGATTGCTAATCGGAGGTGGATGGAGAGGGATACGTTTCCCTGGGGCCCCACTCCCGATGGAGAGTGAGGATGCCCACCTTCCCTTGCCTGATGGCAGTTAAGACCCATTTATAATTTGAGTGTGAAATGTCGCCCCAGGCTTATATGTTGAGCTGTTTCCTGATCCGCTGAGATGGAAGGAGTCTCTGCTCTGCCATTCCTAATCCGATGAATCCTTCTCTCTCAGACTGTGAGTCAAAATAAATGGCTCCCTTTTAATTTGCTTGTGGGGAATTTTGTCACAACAATGAGAAAAATGGCTAAGGCTCATGTAGGCTGGCAGGAGCTAGCATCCACGTTGGTCCTTCTGCAGAAGATGACTTAGCCTTTTGTGGTGGCCAACCTCCAAGATTTTCCCAAGAGGGACACATGGGGGCTCAGCAGGGTCCAGTGGTTACTGTTGAATTCAGAGCATGGGTAAAAAAGAGTCTCCCCCAACATGCTGCTTCAGGAGTTCCTGGAGGGGGTAGGAGGGACAAGGAAGAGGAGGAGGAGAGGAAAAGGGGGGCATGCAGTGGAGTCTAGCTCTCACTGGAGAGCATGTAGCTGAGAGTGCTGGTCCCCAGCATTGGCTCTGCCATGATATCTTGGACTCCCAAATTTGATAGGTCAATTAGTCCCCTAGTAGGAAGACTATGACTTTATTCTCCTTTGAGACTAGGTGACCCCATCTTAGATGATGCAGATGGGACTTGTTGGACCTCCCAGAGATCTTTTATAAAAGCAGCTGTTAGACCCTTGTTTTTATTTCATCTGTTCTTCCCTCTGGAGCTTGGATGTGATGGTTGGAATCAGGTAATTCTTTTTGATAATGAAGTGAAGTGACCATGAAAAGAGAAGTTTTTTTTTGTTTGTTTCTTTTTTTTTTTTTTTTTTTGGTGGCTGAACAATGCAGAGGGAGCCTGGTTTCCTAAGCCTCTGCAGTTTTATTTATTGATTTAGTTTTTGGAGCCAGTCTGTGTAGCACAGGCTGGCCTCTAACTTGTAGTCCTCTTGTCCCTGCCTACTGAGTTGTGGCATTACTGGGATGCACTCCTTAGCTTGACACTGTATTAATGTCCCTGCTTCATTGGTCTCAACTGTTCCCAGTGAATATTCTGGTATAAAGGGAGTATAATCAAACTCTGAGTGAGCCAAGGAGATTCAAGTTCTCCTGTGTGGACATTCCAAAACCCTGCTCTCAGATGGATTTCTCTCCAGCTCCTACCCCATGAGAATCTGGGTGTGGAAGGAGGTGGATGGCCCAGCCTTGCCACCTCTAGCACCTGCTTTAGGTCTCCAGTAAGCCCCAGTCTTGATGACATTTGGTCCTGAAGAATGCTGGTTTGATTCCAAGGCTATGGTTGAGAAGGGGGTTGCTGGCAAAGAAGCCGGCATGGACTGGGTCCATCACAGGTGTCACCCCAGGGAGCAGGCCACAGAGATACAAAGGGACACACAAGCGCTAAAACACTCTTTAGAGGCTGTCCGGATTGGGTTGACCGAGTGTCTTGCTCACTCAACAGTGTCTTGCAGGGAATGTGTCCGTCCTTACCTTCCCTTCTCTCTGAACAGCCCAGGGCCTCACCCATCCAGGAACAGACAGTGCCCTGCTCCCTCTCCTGGGTCCTCAGCTGTGTGCTTGCTACATATTTTAACTAAAGCATTTAAAATCGCTCAGAACTCAGCACCCATCACCATGGATACTCATCACTGAAATCCTTTGTTGCCATGGCAACCTTCCACCCTTCAACCGCCCTTCCCCAGCCATTCCCCCCCAAATCTTGCCAGTTTTCCCTGAAACTGACACACCAGTTTGGGTGAATGATGGATACATTTAAAGAGGCATCAGAAACCTGGGCTGTCGGCAGAAAGACAGGATATTTTTCCATTATTGTAATAAGTCTGTTTCACTCCCCTCTTTAGGCACAATAGATTACAAGGACAAA
Organism: Ondatra zibethicus; assembly: GCA_004026605.1. NCBI lineage: Eukaryota > Metazoa > Chordata > Mammalia > Rodentia > Cricetidae > Ondatra > Ondatra zibethicus. Next base: position 17,280 of record PVIU01009545.1, on the reverse strand, counting down.
GATGGAGATCAATGCTGAATTAAGGCTGCAGCAAGCCCTTTTGTCATCCTGCAGGTGATTTTTACTAACCATCCTGGGGTATTGGAAGTGCAGCTGGGAGCAATGGGATGTCAGGCTGCTCACTGCTGCGGTTTCCCAATCGTTCTGACATGTGATGTCTTGCTAGTGTCTTCTGAATGGGAGGTAAGAAATTGACACTTGCTGACAGGAAGGGAGAAGATGAGGGGGGATGGAAGAAGGTGAAAGGGGATGAGGGAGAGGAGGAAGAGGATGAGGGAGAGATGAGCATTTCCCAAGGCACAACCTGACTGCATTGGAAGGAACAGGTCCAATATGCTGCATACTTACCTGTTTTATGGAACTAAGGTTGTGTGAGTGAGAGAAGATACAGGGACAGCAGTGACCGAGTCTGTGCCTGGAGCAGGACTGGGCAGAGTGTGGAAGAACTTTGGACCTTTTAGAGACTCAGAGAATTCATTGAATTAGAAATATCTAGGAACTCCCAGATATTTTTTTTTTCATGGAATTTTGAGAGATCTGTGGCTGTCCTTACATTTATTGAGGGCCAACCCTTCTCCATAATGGTCCTTTACCTCCAGGTGTAAAACAGTATGTCCCACCTTTCTCTCTCTCTCTCTCTCTCTCTCTCTCTCTCTCTCTCTCTCTCTCTCTGTCTCTGTCTCTCTCCGTCTCTCTCTCTGGTTGGCCTCAAAGCTCAAATGCGAGGATTACAAGTGTGTGCCATCATGCCTCGCTTTTCAGTTTGGTCTTCAAAATACTGAATTCCATTAAGTTCCAGAGTTCAAGGCTGGGGACATAGCTCAGTTGGCACAATGATGCACAAAGCCTTGGATTTGATCCCCAGCACCACCTAAACCCAGGTGAGGTGGTGTCCACCCTTCATCCCAGCACTGGGGAGATGGAGGTAGGAGGACCAAGAGTTCAGTGTCACCTGGGGCTATAGAATGAGCGTGAGGCTAGCCTGGCCTACAGGAGACCCTGTCATACGCAATTAAGCATCTTCATCAAAGACTGGGAAGGATGGGACCAAGTATGAGGATGGCTTCATTTTTGCTCCTGATACCAAGGTTTCTCACCTGGGTATTTGTGTCCTGAACACACACACAGGACCCTATGAGGCTCAGACCAAGCCTGGACAGCCATTGTCCACAGAAGCAGTAGTTAGAGTCTGCCCACACTGCAGTTTGGTAGGAATCCTCCTGCCTCCATCTCCCAAGTGTTGGGATTGCAGCATTCAGCACCACTTCTGGCTTGATTTATTGAATCCCTCAGTGACTGATTTAGTTTTTCTGGCACGAATCCTAAAGCGCTTGGCATCCAGTTGTTATTTTTAGGCTCTGTCTAAGCAGAAAAACCAGAACGACTTTAAAATACTAAATTAAAAGCGCTTCTCCAGCAGGAAATGACCACGCTCTCTGAAAGCCAGCCCACCTGCCACTGCGACCACCTGGGGCAGTTCACTGCATTCCTCCAAGACTGAAGGCAGTTTCCGGAATCCCATTGCTTGGGGTGGGCTCTGAGCGCAGCCTGTATTATTCCCCAGAGGGGCCATCTTTCTGCCCATCATTTGTCTTGAGTCCCAGCAGAACCACCCAAGGACCCAGCAGGGGACAGGCCCCAGGTTGGGTAAACCATGCTACACACTACATTATCTTTAAGTGACTTCCAAAATGACATGTTTCCCTCAGGAAATGTCACCTGCAATTACCATTGCCAGCAGAGAGAGGACTCTGGGCTCTGCTCCTGATGCTTTCCTTCTCCTTCCCCATCTACCCATCATCCACTTCTCCCCCACAGCTGGACCACCAGGCTGGGAGACCTCTTGCTGCTTCATGCTTTGGGCAGGGAGCTGGGCATCCCCATGTCACCTGTGTTTTATTCTCCACTGAAGGACAGGACAGGGCTTTAGAAGCACCCCAACAGCTCCTAACAGCAGGCATTGTGAGTGCCCTGTCAACCCCTTGGTACCCTTTCCTTTTCCTGCCCTCTCTCTCTCTTTTCCTCTTTCCTCCTCTCCCCTCCCATCATTTCCCCTTCCCTCTCCTCCTTTTCTTCCTCTCTCTCTTATGGTAATTCATTCTATATCAACAGAGCCATGCCCACAGGCCTGCAGGGTACACATTTTTGGGCCTAAAGGTCTATGACTTTCAATGGCATCACCTTTGACTGGCCACCTGACCTTTTTGTGTCAGTATTAGAAATTGAACCTAGAACCATGTCTATGCCAGGTAAGGACTCTATTACTGGCCCACTTTAACTTTGTTTATTTGGAGAGTTAATTATTTAGAGGCAGGCCCTCTCACAGCAGTTCAGGCTGGCCTGGAACTCATTCTGTAGCTCAGGGTGGCCATGAACTTGGGATCCTCTGCCTGTGATTACAGGTGTGTAACACCTGACCCAGATTCAGCCTGGACCTTTATCTGGCCACCTAAAGGGTACTCATCTTGCTACCTGTGCATCCACCAATGTCACCATTGGCTGGGATTCCAGTGAGTGTCCTTGGACCTCAGATGGCATCTGGATGCAGTTGTCCCAGCAGGAACCTTGAGTGACACATGGGTGTGCTGCTTACCTGTCCCCCACTTTCTTCTCCCTGTGCTTCCTGAGCTCCACAAAGTCCACTTCACATTGTTGACCAGGGGTGCAGCTGGGATTCCCAGCATGGACACTCACCACTACACTGAAGATGCTGTGCAGGAATGTGGATGCACAGGCTAAGAATCCCAGCACAGGGGAGGCTGAGGCAGGAGGACTGAGTTCAAGGCTAACTTGGGCTATATTGCAGAACTGTGTCTCAAAAAACAAGACCCCCCTGCCCGAATCCAATCTCCCATCATGCCCTTAAACAGGATACTATACTTGTCTCATCACGGGGTACAGGCAGGTGTGATAGCCACCCCGCAACAGTTACTTCTGAGTCCCTGTAGGCCGTGTTCCCATAGGTGTTCTCACCCTCTTTCAGCCCCCCCACCCCTCTACATTCCCCCTTTTTCTATCTTCACAATTTCATCATTTGGTCAGATATATTTATTTGTCCTTTTTATTTGTTTAATGCCTACAGCAGACATTGTGGGTGAACCCCCTTGGCCCCTCTTCCAAGGCTGCTAGGGACTGAAAGTGAAATGTCTCCTCGTGGTTTGAACACTCAGTCCTCAGCTGGTGGTACTAATTCTGGGAAGCTGTGGAGCCTTCAGGAGGTAGAGCTGGAGGAATTGGGCCATACACAGCTTTTGAAAGTTATGTCCACTCCTTCTCCCTGGTTTCCTGGGATGTGAAAAGCTACCTGTAGGTTCCCATCACTGTAGACTTAGCTGCTCTACCAGGTCCTGCCCGACCATGATGGACTAGAACCTTCTTTTCTCATCTCTGAAGTTCTGTGGTCACACAGGTATAGAAGTACCTTAGTCACTGTTCTGTTGTGAAGAGACACCATGACCAATGCAACTTTTTGTTTGTTTGTTTTTAGGTTCCCACCATGTATCTCTGACTGTCCTGGAACTCACCGTGTAGACAAGGCTGGCATCGAACTCAGAGATTTTTGCCTCCCAAGTGCTGGGATTAAAGGAGTGCACCATCACACCCAGCAACCTGTTATAAAAGAGTTATAAAAGAAAGCATTTAATCAGGGGCTGGCTTACAGTTTTAGAGGTTAGTCCATTATCATCTTAGTGGGGCATGGCGGCGTTTAGGAAGGCACTGGAGCAGTGAGAGCTGCATCCTGAGCTGCAGGCCGAGAGAGGGGCGGGACTGACTCGGTTTGGCATGGGCTTTTGAAACCTCAAAGTCTACCCCAGTGACATACTTCCACCAAGTCCACATCCAATCCTTCTCAAATAGCACCATTCCCCAATAACTAGGCATTCAAATAGACAAGCCTATGGGGGCATTATTATTCAAACCACCACTCACAGCCTTTGAGGAATTCCACATCTGCCTTGTTCATGGCTGAGTCCTCAGAGACCATTTCTTAGAGATGTTCATAAAGGCTCAGTTGGTGGAGGGCTTGTCTAGCATGCAGAAGGCTCTGGAATTCCATCTCCAGCACTGGATGTCATGATGGTGTGGACCTAGGGAAGCAGAAGCAGGAGGATTAGGAATTGGCTATGTAGGAGTTCGAGGCCATTCTGGTCTATGTGAGACACTATTTAAGAACAGAGCAGGAGTGAGAAGAGGAAAAGGTGATAAGTGGATATGGAGCAAGGAAGTAGGGGCATTGTTGTGCCCATTTCATTGAAGGGCAAGCTGATGTGCCCAGTGTTCACTTCCCAATGGTTGTCTGTTTGGACATCAAAGGCCCTGAATTTGAACCCACACTGTCTCCAGGCCAAAAAAACAAAAACAAAAACAAAAACAAAAAAAAAAACAAAAAAACACACACAAAAAAAAACCTTCTCTGTAGCCCAGGCTATCCTCAAACTCTCACTCCTCTTACTTGGTGTCTAGAGGTCTGAGATATGAGGCCTTGTCCACCACACCTGGCTTGAACTGTTTTAAATGCCGGGTGCTGCTCCAGTTGCGCACAGGCCAGTGGAAACTGCAAACAGCACGGTCTTTTCTACATCAGACATCACATACCCAACTACTGGGTAGCAGGCGGCCCCTGCTTCATGCAGTTACCAAGCATGCCTCAGCGGTGACCCTCAACAGATCCTGACAGCCTGGGACTGTACACCGTAAGAAAGAAGCAGCTGAGCTACCTGGGGGCCATCAGCCAGAGCTCCCAGCTTCAGTTTGGGCGATTACTGACTGGAGAGCAGAGTGCTGTCCAATGAAGACTCAAATCAGACTGAGTCCTGAGCCAGACGACCTGCAGGGGGAGCCACTCATAAATGAGACCGTGGGGTCCATCAGGGACCTAAGCAACATAATGGCCTCATTCAAGGAGTCAGACCAGCAGTGATGACCTCTGGCCTTTACTGAAACAAACATTTTGCAGGTAAATTTCATTTAACCCTTTTAAAACTGTTTAGTTCCATGGGGCCTTTCATGGAACCATTATGACTAAGACATTTTCACCACTTCCGAAGGAGTACTATTTTGTTGTGCATACTTCACACCTCTCTCCCCAGTCGCCAGCAAATCAGCTGTTCACAAATACCTTTACAGCCTTTACTTTGGTCCCAGGGAGCAAACAAAGCTGGGATCCAAGCTTATCAGCTAATTCAAATCATGACAGGCATTCGGCCCGTGCCTCTTGTTAATCCTGTGGATCAAGATTATACTCACTAAAGTTGAAGGAAAACAGGATGGACAGTCTTTAGACAGATAACAAAAACATCAGGCTGGCTTGCTATTCATTCCATAAATATTTAGTGTGGCAGGCAGGTTCAGTGTTGAACATACAACAAGCAGCACCCGGATCTTCCCTCGATAAATACGACCCACATTTTCCCCTCCATCAACTTTTAATCTTCTAACTTCACAACTTTGCTCTCCTCTCTGGGCTGGCCTGGTTTCTTCTCACCCATGCTTCCATCCTATTCTTCGGCCGAGTCCTCGATTATCCCAGCAAATATTTGTCATTTATGTGTGCACACATACATACATGCACCATGGTGCAAGTGTGGAGGTCAGAAGACAACTGGTGAGCGCTGGTTCTCTTCTTCTACCATGGGATTGAACTCAGATCTTCAGGCTTGGCAGCAAGCGCCTTTACCTACTGATCTATCTTGCCCACACAAGATGTTGTTATTGACACTTCAGAAAGGAAAATATCTAAATGGCCAGTAAACCCAGCTGGGCGGTGATGACACACACCTTTAATCCCAGTACTAGGGAAGCAGAGGCAGGCAGATCTCTGTGATTTTGAGGCCAGGTTGGTCTACAAAGTGAGTTCCAGGACAGCCAGAGCTGTTACACAGCTCTCAAAAAACAAAACAAAAAAAGAATAAAAGATAGCATGCATCATTCACATCTGGGAAATATAAAGCAACAACAGCAAAACATCCGGAGCGGGGGGGGGGCTCAGTCAGTAAAGAGCCTGCTGCTTAAGCAAGAGGACCCAAGTTCAAATCCTCAGCACCCTTGTGAGAGTCGGGCATAGCCAGGGCTGGGGTTGCAAAAGTCACACATTTTACCGACTGAGTGATCTTTGCAGCTCCCAAACAGACACCGCTTTGACAGTTGAGTGTCAGGTCTAAAAATAACTTCGGGGACCATGAGACCTGGAGAGACCCGGAGGACCAGTTAAGAGTGGGAGTGGGAACTCAGAACAGCGGACGGGCGCAGCTGTTCCTGGTACGTGGGCTTTGTGAGCCCAGAACTGCGCAACCTCATACGACCTTCTCAGCTCAGGCCTTTTGATTTCGCAAGCGGCTGCTCAGAGGGAATTTACCAACTACAAAGAGTAAAATAGAAAGAAAGCAGCTTAAAAAAAAAATAAGAGGGGAAAGGAAAGGCCGCCCACTGTTGCTGGTAAATAAGACTGGATGCAATAAGACACATTTTCAGTTTTTGTCAAACTTGGTCTTTTTCCAAAATACTTAAATGAGAGAAAGATGAAGGTGGCGTGAGTGTGGGAGAAGGCGCTGCCAACCCAAGTGGAGGCAGGGGGTTTAAACTTCTGTGAAACCCAAAAAATTGGTATTGAAAGTATGCTATTAATACTTGTGGCTTGGCACAAGCGCTTGCCTGGCTGAGTTACTTAGGGCGTAAGATTAAACACTAGGTTCAAATTTCCATTCTGCCTTCTATTAGCTGGGTGACTTTGGGCAAGTTACTAGGCATCTCTGAGTCTCAGTTTCCTTATCTACTGAATAGAGATATCGCAAAAAAAAAAAAAAAGAAAAGTAAAGTTCAATATTGCTCTTCAGGACAGAATAAAAGACCTTTTCCTTGGGAGGGAGCTGGAGAGATAATCTAAAAGAGAAGTGTCCTGGCTGGTTTATGCCAATGTGACAACTTCAACTAAGAAAATGCCTCCGTGAGATCTGGCTGTGGGCCAGGCAGTGGTGGTGCATGCCCTTAATCCCAGCACTCCAGAGGCAGAGGCCAGCCTGGTCTAGAGAGCAAGTTCCAGAACAGTTAGAGCTACACAGTGAAACCTGTCTTGAAAAACAAACAAACAAAAAGATCAGGCTGTGGGCAACCCTGTAAGGGCATTTTCTTAATTAGTGATTGATAGGGGAATGAATGAATGAATGAATGAATGAATGAATGAATGAAATTTATGCCCTGGCAATGCTGAAATAAAGACAGTTCCACCAAGATTGATTGATAGCAATTGATAGGGGAGGACCCAGTAAACTGTGGGTGGTGCCATCTCTGGATTGGTGGTTCTGGATTCTATAAGAAAGCAGGCTGAGCAAGCCATGGAGCAGGTCAGAAAGCAGCACCCTCCATCGCCTCTGCATCAATTCCTAACTCCAGGTTCCTGCCCTGCTTGAGTTCCTGTCCTGACTTCCTTTGTGATATGGAAGCGTACCCAGGTTGCTTTGGTCAGAGTGCTTCATTTATCATTGGAGAGTAACTGTGACTAACTTAAGAGGGGTGGATGGAAATGGACTAATTAGACCAAAAACAAACAAACAAACCAAAAACCCAAAACAAAACAACCCCTCCCCCCAAAAAACACAGTTCTTTAAAGACCCAGCAGCTTATTGGGTCTTGCATTTAGGATCCAGAATGTGGGTCAGTCTCAGGCTAGCCTCCAACTCACTATGCAGCTGAAGATGACCTTGAACTCCTGATCCTCCTGCCTCTGCTTCCCTAGTGCAGGGATGACAGGCCTGATCTGAGCCACCACGCCTGGTTTTTGCCCTGCTGGGCATGGAACTCAGGGCTTCATGCTAGGTGGATACTCTCCCAATTGGGCCGCTTCTGTTTGGAAAACCTGGCAATTGATTTTCATCTTTTCTAGAGCTTTGATGATGATCTGGCAGGTGTAATTAGCCACACCCCAAATTGCATAAATGCCCTCTTGCCCAGAGAGAAAGAGAACTTGAATCTGTCCGTCCAGAGCCAGCTCTGTTTCTGTCCTGCATCCCCCAGGGCAGGAGCCTGGCCACGGCTACCACCAAACCCTGGGCAGGGCTGCAGATCTTTCAGGGGGAAGATGGGAATCTGGGTGACTCAGGGCACAATCTGCCCCTGATTGATCAGACCCTGTAAAGCCCAGGGTGGGGTACTCCGAGTTTGGGGACACCCCAAAGGCAAAGGTCACTTTTAGGGACACCAAATGAGAGACAGTGTTAGTGGCTCAGGAATGATGACTGGGAAGAACTGAAACCGAGTCAGATCCCTTGGTTCTGTTCCTGTCCCTTAGGCATTCTGTCTGCAGCGCTCTGCACATAGGGAGCCTCTATGTGACCTGAGCTTTTAGTTTGATGTCTCTCATCTTACAGACCAGGGGTGTGAGACTTGCAAGGTCCTGGTCATGTGCCTGCAGTTATGTGGTATCAAGTAGCTAAACAGGACTGGAACCCAGGCAGGTGGTGCCAATCTGTGAAGTTGTTGCCATCAGGAGGGGGCCTGGGCTTGTTGTGACCAAATTGCCCTGTTTCCTGAGAAACCAGGACTTAGAAGTAACAGTTTTTATATTCTGGCAATGAAAATTCACACTTAAAAATATTGATTGATCAATGATTGATTGATTGATTGGCAAGAGCTCCCAGTGTAGTTTGGCCTATCCTCTTCTGGCCCTGGCCTCCTGAGTGTTGGGATTACAGGCAGGTACCACCCCCAAGCAAAATATGGTACTGCTGATAGCTGACTCTCGGTAGTTTGACTTTAGTCTTTTTGGCTTTACTATAGTGTGATGCAGAAAAGCATTCAGGGGCTGGAGAGATGGCTCAGTGGTTAAGAGCACTGGCTGCTCTTCCAGAGGTCCTGAGTTCGATTCCCAGCAACCACATGGTGGCTCACAACCATCTGTAATGAGATCTGGCGCCCTCTTCTGGCGTGCAGGCATACATAGAGGCAGAATGTTGTATACATAATAAATAAAAAAATCTTAAAAAAAAAAAGAAAAGCATTCAGTAGGAATCACTATTGGAGTTTTGATTTGGGGGTTTGTTCCTGAGCTAGCAATATGCCCTGTTTTCAGTACTGAGTGGTGGCAGGGAGCTGCAGGTACCAGGGAACCATCGCATCACAAGGAAAAGCAATGGAAAGTCAAGGGATGTTGTGTTGCTGAGCGATGATATTGGACAGGCTTGGGATTTTCAAAGCCTTTCACTTACGGCACATTTGGCTTTTGATGGTGCCCTGGGCTGTAAGTTTAGGAAGATCCATGTATCTTCCTCAATATCTCTCCACCTTATTTTATTTTAATTTTATTTATTTATTTATTTATTTTTCTCCACCTTATTTTTTGAGACAGTGTCTCTCTCACCGATTGGCTAGCCAGCGAACTCCAGGGCCCCTCCTGTCTCTGTCTCCATAGTGCTTAACACCCTATGGCTCAGATCTGGCCCCGGAAACTCTGACAGTGAGAAGGATTTTCTCATGGTGCTTCAGCTTTATAACATGGTCTTCTTGTAACGCTCACAGAGTTGTTCTGAAAATGAGATGACCATTGTAAGTAAGAGTAGGAAGTGGGAGGGAGGAAGAGAGAGAGATATGTTGTGAGATATCCACCAGAGAAGACTGCTCAGACATGGGTCCAAGCCAATAGAAAGTCTTTATTAGCCAACCGGTGTCTACAGTGGGCGTTCAGGACCCCAGTGTGGTCCTGAGCCTTTCTCAGGGTGAGCTTTTAAGCACAAAAACCACATCCTGGGTTGACACAGCTCAGTTGGTAAGAACAGTCAGCCAGAAGCAGAACTACAGGAGTTGAAGAGCAAGATTAGTGCATTTAGGGACTTCCCCAGAGCTATGGACTTTGATGGATTAGGTCTTTGTTCTTGTTTTGGCAGGTGATGCTGCCTGCATGCTGGGTTCCATGGTCTGAATTATCCTTCCATCATGGTGTTAGTTGTGCTGAAGTCTGGGGGCCTACCATGGGGGAGGGGGAGGGGAGAGGAAGAGAAAAGAGAAAGAAAGAAGTGAGAGAGAATATATATTTTTGTTAGTTTTAGGATTGTAGCTTCAGGGTTTGGGGAGGCCTTCAGACATGGCTGGATTCAGGTGTTAAACTAATGTAATTGATTTGGCTGTTTTCTCAGAAGGCAGGAAGGGTGCCCGGAAACTCAGGAGAGGTCCCCGGAAGCTCACTTATCTGGATAAGACCATTCAAGATTCGAAGCATGGTGACATTTAAAAAGAAATAAAAGCGGGAACAAACACTCGAGAGAATGCTCAGATGTCCCTTGGAGCAGATGGGTCGTGGGATTTATTATTATTTTAGTTTTTATCTGAACTGCTATACTTTCTTGAGGACTGTGTCTCTGTCCTCAGTATCTGGCATCAGACCTGACATCAGACTGCTGTAGAGGAAGGACTGAGATGCTGTCCAGTGGAGACGCTCTCAGCCACTGGTCTCAGGCAAGAACTCTCCCTCTGTTACAGTGGTTAGAGCCTGCTGTTCACTAGTGCAGAAGACTCTGTGGCAGCAGTGTTCCTTCATCGCCACACTCTTAAATTTAAAGTCATTTTTTCCTCTTGCAGTCACCAAGCAACCAGGAAACCCAGCCCAGCTCCAGATCTCTTCCTCGATACAGAAGTAGCAGGTTTTCTCCAGAGACCCTGGCTATCCTGTCTAATTTTGGGAGTTACACAGGGACACAGGCCTTCCAGAGTGAGTCAGTGCAAGATCATTGCTACACCCTGTATTGTGAGAAAGCCACATGTAACCATAGCAGCTGATAGAGAACACCCAGAAACAAAGTCAAATCCAGACCAACCCAGATCATAGCTACCAACAACAGGAAGGCAGAGATCTAGGAAAGTCCGCAGAGAATCATGAATCATGTCAAAAGACACTGGCCTCAAAACTGCAGTTCATGCTGGGTGCACACCTTTAATCTCAGTACTCAGGAGGCAGAGGCAGGTGGATCTCTATGAGTTCAAGGCCAGCCTGGTCTACAGAGCTAGTTCCAGAATAGTTAGGGCTGTTACGCAGAGAAACCTTGTCTTGATCTCCCCTAAAACCCCAAACAAAAACAAAAACAAAAACTAAACAAAACAAACAAACAGAAAACAAAGAGCAAAAACAAAAGAACTACAACCCTACAGATTCAGGTCCTTAGTGCTGGGATGACAGGCATGCGTTGGGGGAGACCCCACCTTTGCAAGCTCTGTAGTATAGGACACACCAAGGCCTGTGTGCCCTAGGCCAGTGCTCCACCACGGAGCTTATCGCAGCCCCTGTGAGCATTACTTTTACCAGGAGTGTAATATTTCACGGAGTGGTCAAATCTGGACCTACATAAGCAAGTCCTGGTCAGTAGGCATTTTGTTTGATTCTGGCTTTTCTCTCTAACATCTTCTCATTGTGTCTCTCTCTATTTCAGGATCTCCATCTTTCCATGTTCCTTGTGTTTACAGCATTGTCAGTGGCTCCCTTTGTATTCTTGGGGATGTGAGCAAATGATACAATACAGTACCTGCCAGTTTCATCAATTCTGCCTGGACCCCTTTGCTCCCTGCAGTTGTGTTTCTGTGTGGAGCAGAGGTGAGGGTCCAGGGACGAGTCCTGCATCTCCGCCAGTGTCATAATCTGCACTCACCTGCAGCTGTACTCCATTCAGATCTGACCTCATTTGTTTGGATGATGACCATGACATCATCAGTGTCAACTGGAAGCAGCTCTGTGCCTCAGTTTACCACCTACACAATGAAGGGGCTACAGCATAGTATCTTTAAACATTTATTTATTTATTTATTTAGTGTGTGTGTGTGTGTGTGTATGTGTGCGTATCACAGCACACGTGTGGAGGTCTTGAGTGAGTTGGTTTTCTATTTCCACCATGTAGGTCTCCAGGAATAGAACTTAGGTAGTGAGGACTGTCAGGAAGCTTCTTCCCTTGCCCAGACATTGTGCTGCCCCCAGCATAGACTCTTTAAGGGTTTTAACTTGGCAGGTGGTTATAGCCTTTGCAGATTGTAAACCAAAGATTGGGAGTCACCGCTTCATAAATAGGCTTGAACCTGCCAGACCCTGTACAGGCTGCTCTCTGAGACTTGCAACTTGGAATCTTTTTAGAATGGGCTTCAGAGCTTAAACAGAAAAGGACAATGAGATGTGAGCCCACTGGGGCGGGACAGAGACCCAGGTGCCTTCATCATGTCTGTGTGACTGCCCTTCAGTTGTCGTGCCAGTGGCTCACCCAAGCTTCCCTGTCCAAGGAGTTCACAGCACTTTCAGATCTCCGAACGGAAGCAGCATCCTCTGAGTTAACCTAGAAGGTGTGTCACCTGCAGTGGCCGAGGGATTGTCTCCAGCTACCCTCACCCAGGGAAGGCTGGGAGTCTCAATGGCAGAAAGACCCTCGGGGAGACTCTGTATAAAGCAGAGTTGGGGTGTACTAACAAGAGACTTGAATATCAATTGAAGAATGGGGACTATAGAAGAGTGGTGGCACACGCCTTTAATCCCAGCATTTGGGAGGCAGAGGCAGGAGGATCTCTGTGAGTTTGAGGCCAGTTTGATCTATAGAATGAGTTCCAGGACAGCCAGAGCTACACAGAGAAACCCTGTCTTGAAAAACAAAAACAAAAACAAAACAAACAAACAAAAAAAGGGCTAAGAGGGACGAGATGGACACACCCAAGTGTGAGCGTGGGCTTCCGAAGAGACGCTCCCACTTAAGTGTTGTCCAAGTGTCATAGCACACACCGGGATTGCTGAGACTTTCTAAGGGACCACTTAGCCCCTACCATTTTATTGTCTTTACTCCTTTTTCTCCATAAATGAGATCATACAATGGCTCCAGATTCCCTGGACAGGACTTGCACTCTGATAAGATAAAACTTTAGGTCACAGGGTCACAGTGGGCTAAGATAGGGCTTTTATCCACTAAAAAATTGCAAGCATGCAACAGGTAGGGAAGAAAGGCCATGCATAGCTGTATATGTCTAGGCTTTAGGCATGGTTCATTGTTTTTTTTTTTTAAATTACTTTTATGTGTGTGTGTGTGTGTGTGTGTGTGTGCACATTTGTGAGTATGTGTACACACATACACAAGTGAGTATGTGTACATTCGTGTGGAAGTGAGAGTCCAGCCTCAGGTGTCATTCCTCAGGAGATGTCTTTTTTTTTTATTTTTAGACAGGGTCTCTGAGTGGCCCAGGGCTCACTGATTCTAGCTCACTGATCTAGCTTGGCTGACCCTCGCATTTCCCCTCCCCCAGCACCAGGATTATAAGTGCACATCACCACACTTGGCTTTTTGATATAGATTTTGGGGATTGCAATCCTCATATTTGTGAGATAAGAATATTATCTGCTGAACCATCTCCTCAGCCCAGGTCTGATCTTGACTCTATGTCTTTACCTTGTATAGTGAGCTGGGCGCCCATCACATCACAGACCTTAGGCTTCCTGAAAGTCTACATGGGTAGGTGTAGGCACCTCATTTTTTCACCTTGGTTGGGTGGCCTGGGCATAGCATCATTCACAGGGCTGGTGGGTGACTGGGTCCAGCTCAGGGGTGATTGCATCTTTTCCAGCAGCAATGGAGGGATGAGGATTAGACAGTGAATTTTCATGCAGTCTCCACAGTGTGTACAATACAGTGTTTGAAAAAACAACTTAAGTGGTGACACACACTTTTAATCCTAGCACTCAGGAGGTAGAGGCAAGCAGATCTCTGTGAGCTCAAGGCCAGCCTGGTCTACAGAGCAAGTTTCAGGACAGGTAGGGTTACACAGAGAAATCCAAAAACAAACAAAACAAAACAAAAATTATAAATTCACATTTAAAAACCAAGAGATCTTGGTCTAGGGATATAGCTCTGCTGGTAGAGTGCTCACTTAGCATTGAAATAAGAAACCTTGCCAGAACCGGAGTGGGACAGAACCAGTTACCTAGGATAGAGAGCAAATAGCTCCACTGGGAGCAGAAGCCAGGAGCCAACCCAGTCCCGGGACACGGGCGGGTGGATCAGGATTGAGCCAGTGACCAGATCTCCACCAGAACAGGTTCAACTCCAAGCCAGGGACTTCTGCAGGAGGGGATCCAGACCAGGATTTACAGAAACATGGCAAAGCTGGCAACCTAGGCCAAAGTAGGCTTGAGACAGTAAACTGCAAGCAAGCAGAGCAAGGCACAGGAGCGCTGAGCTATCTCCAGGAATACCAAGTAACCAATGAGGTAACTAGAACTGTGACACTGACTGTACCATGAGGAACAACCACCTGAGCACCTAGAAGATTATTCAACAGAATTATTCACTGGCACCTACAAGATTATTCAACAGAATTTCAGACAGCTCCAACCACACCTATTATAGGAAAAGATGAATAGAAAAGGTAAGATCACATGCTACACCACAAAGATCAATAAAACACCAGTAAAACCTAAAGATCCTACAACCGCAAGACCTGAACAACCAAATATGGATGAACCAGAAGAAAATGATCTAAAAAATAACCTCAAGAGAATGTTTGAAATTCTTAAAGATGAAATGAGAAATTAATTTCCTTAAGGAAATAAAGGAAAAAATAAAAAATTGGAAGATATCAGTAAATCACTTAAAGAAAACCAAGAAAAAGAAATCAAACATATAAAAGAAACTATTCAGGACTTGAAAACTGAAATAGAAACAATAAAGAAAACACAAGATAAAGGAATTATAGAAACAGAAATCATGAGAAAAAGATCAGGAACCACAAACGCAAGCATGAACAGCAGAATACAAAAATGGAAGAGAGAATCTCAAGCGCTGAAGATGCAATAGAGGAAATAGACTCATCAGTTAAAACATTAAATCTAACAAAAGCTTAGCCCAAAATATCCATGAGATATGGGACACTATAAAAAGGCCAAATCTTAGAATAATAGGTATAGAAGAAGGAGAAGAAGTTCAACTCAAAGGCACAGAAAATTTATTTAACAAAATCATAGAAGAAAACTTTCCTTACCTAAAGAAAGATATGCCACTGAAGATACAAGAAGCTTACAGAACACCAAATAGACTGGATCCAAAAAAAGGTCCTCTTACCACATAATAATCAAAACTCTAAATATAAAGAGTAAAGAAAGAATATTAAGAGCTGCAAAGGAAAAGGGCCAAGTAACATATAAAGGTAGACCTATCAGAATTACACCTGACTTCTCAGTAGAGACAATGAAAGCCAGAAGGTCATGGTCAAGCATTATGCAGACATTAAGAAACCACGGATGCCAGCCCAGACTACTATACCCAGCAAAACTGTCGATCACCATAGAAGAACAAAACAAAATATTCCATGACAAATCTAGATTTCACCAATACTTAGCCACAAACCCAGCCCAACACAAAATACTAGAAGGAAAACTCCAACCCAAGGAAGATGGCTACACTAACAAAAACACAGACAATTGATGATCTCATTACACCAAAT
The DNA here is from genome assembly GCA_004026605.1 of Ondatra zibethicus. Classification (NCBI taxonomy): domain Eukaryota; kingdom Metazoa; phylum Chordata; class Mammalia; order Rodentia; family Cricetidae; genus Ondatra; species Ondatra zibethicus. Next base: position 1,836 of record PVIU01009545.1, on the reverse strand, counting down.
CCTGAAGAAGAAAAAAAACTGGACAAATTAACATCACCAATGATGAAAACTAAATTAACAGGAGATAGCAACCACTGGTCATTAATATCCCTTAATGTAAATGGACTCAACTCCATGAAAAGGCACAGGCTAACAGATTGGATACGAAAACAGAATCCATCTGTCTTCTGCATACAAGAAATGCATCTGAACCTCAAAGACAGACATCGTCTCAGAGTAAAAGGTTTGGAAAAAATATGCCAATCAAATGGACCCAAGAAACAAGCGAGTGTAGCTATCCTAATATCTAACAAAATAGACTTCAGGCTAAAATCAGTCAAAAGAGACAAAGAAGGTCATTTCACATTAGTCACAGGAAAAATCCATCAAGAAGAAATTTCAATACTGAACATCTATGCCCCAAATACAAGGGCACCCTTGTATGTGAAAGAAACACTTCTAAAGCTTAAATCATATATAAACCCCACACACTGATAGTGGGAGACTTCAACACTCCCCTCTCACCACTGCACAGGTCAATCAGACAAAAAATGAACAGAGAAATAAGAGAACAGATGTTATGACTCAAATGGACTTAACAGACATCTATAGAATATTCCATCTAAACAGAAAAGAATATACCTTCTTCTCAGCACCTCATGGAATCTTCTCAAAAATTGACCACATACTAGATAACAAAACAAACCTCAACAAATACAAAAAAATTGGGATAACTCAATGTATCTTATCAGATCAACATGCTTTAAAACTAGAAGTCAACAGCAATACTAATTCCAGAAAACCCACAAACACATGGAAATTAAACAATGCTCACCTGAATCATCAATGTGTTAAGGAAGAAATAAATGGAGAAATTAAAGACTTCCTAAAATTCAATGAAAATGACCACACAACATACCCAAATTTATGGGACACAATGAAAGCAGTGTTAAGAGGACAGTTCATAGCACTAAACGCCTACATAAAGAAGCTGGAAAATCCCACACTAGTGAATTAACAGAACATTTGAAAACTCTAGAACAAAAAGAAGCAAACTCACCTAAGAGAACTAGACTGCAGGAAATAATCAAAGTGAGAAATGAAATCAACAAAATAGAAAGAAAGAAAACAATACAAAGAATCAATGAGACAAAGTGCTGGTTCTTTGAGAAAATCAACAAAATAGACAAACCTTTATCCAAACTAACCAAAAAGCAGAGAGAGAATATCCAAATAATTGGAGAGAATATCCAAATTAAGAATATCCAAATTAAGAAAATCAGAAATGAAAACAACAGACACAGAGGAAATACAGAGGATCATCAGGTCATATTTTGAAAACCTGTACTCCACAAAATTGGAAAACTTAAAGGAAATGGACAACTTTCTGGATAAATATCACTTATCAAAAATTTTTTTAAATTTTCTTTTTTTAGGATAAAGGTTCTTTAATTTTTTTCTTTTTTTGTCTCTTTTCTTTTTTTCTTTTTATTTATTTATTTATTTATTTTTTATTTTTCTCTGCTCCCCTCCCTGCCACACCCCTCCCTCCCTCAACCCTCCCCCAAGGTCCCCATGCTCCCAATTTATTCATGAGATCTTGTCTTTTTATACTTTCTACTTCCCACGTAGATTATATCTATGTAAGTCTCTCTTTTTGTCTGTATTGTTGTCTCAATTCTCTGGGATTGTGGTTTGTAAGATGGTTTTCTTTGCCTTATGTTTAAAAACCACCTATGAGTGAGTACATGTGATAATTGTCTTTCTGTGTCTGGGTTACTTCACTCAAAATAATGCTTTCTAGTTCCATCCATTTTCCTGCAAAATTTAGGCTGTCGTTATTTTTTTCTGCTATGT
>PVIU01009544.1:0-75313 GCA_004026605.1 Ondatra zibethicus | reverse complement strand
GAGGTGGTGGAGGTGGAGGTGGTGGTGGAGGTGGTGGAGGTGGAGGTGGTAGTGATAACGAGTTTTGTGGAACCATTTGTTTGGGTGTGGAGGAATTTCAGAGGGGAAAAGACTTAAAAGACCTGGTAAAATGTGAACATGCAGATAATAAGGATGGGAATGATCAGGGGAGGAGCCAGAGTGGGAAGGAACTAAAAGCCCACATATCGAGAAGGCCTGTGGTTGAATTTTTGTCTAGTGCCTGTGTCTTTGGGTCCATTCTCAAACCAGCTGGGGTTTGTTGGTGTGGAAGCTACATCGTTCTTGGAGGAGGCACAGACCCCGCCCACAGCCGTCACCAGGCTGACTGTGGGCTATGGCAGCAGCCAAAGAATCAAATTGGTCCCGAAGGCTGTTGAGCTGACCTGAAATGTCCCTAAGGTCTCTGAGTGCTGCTGCGAGAGTGGTGTCAGCTGATGTAGAAGAGACTTCAGTCCCCTTGTTTTAGTTCTGGGTCCCCAGAACAACGTCCAGAGTGGCAAAGAGAGGGAAGAGTGTGGAGTCTGATCTCCCTCTTCAGAGCTCACTCTAACTGCTTTTGGGGTTTAAGGTACAGATTTCTCTTCAAGCTGAGAAAAAAGGATAATATAGGAAAGGTAGCAGATAAAGTACCTCAGAGGAGGGTCCCATCCAAGGTACCACACGGAAATTCAAAGATGACCAAGATCCAGGAAAAGAGTCAGGAGGTAATAACTGTACAACCTTGTGGAGAATATTAAGAGAGAAAGTTAACTTTTCTTTAGTAAGGTGAAATGTAATTGTACAACTGGCTGGACCACATACCAGAGCTCTGTAGAAGGATAAAGTAACTGTACATAGCTGTGTGTTTCTATCAGCTCTATTTGCTCCCACAGAAGGAGCATATTCTGCAATGAAAGAAGGCTGCCAAATACTCTGCCACCCAACTCACAGCTTTAGGTATTTATTCTGACTATCCGAGTGGTGTCTTTGAAAACTGTGCTAGACAATCCTATGAAACTGTCTCAGTGTGATTCTATTTCTCTTTTAAATTGCCAGATCGGTGCTGAATTTAACGATCTTCTTTTACAAAGCTCTCGTGTTCTTGTTCCTTATGCAGGAGTCTGACGTAACAAACGGCAAGCACAGCAAACCCTGAGGTCTCATATAATTAGAGCATCTGGGAGGAGTGCCTGGATACTCAGGAGAAAGGCCAAGGGCCTAGCCTATGTCTCCTTATTTGAAGGAATAGTGACATTTAATAAGTTTGCCTATCATTGTTTAAAGCAGGCACAGCTGGAGTTCTAAAGATTGCCATTGTTCAGCTAGGCATTGTGCAACATCACTTTAATAAGAGAAAGTTGAGTTTGAATGACACACTCACAGAGTGACGCAGCAAATTAATATTACCTGTGTACATTACCTGGGTACCGTAAAACAATTATGCCTTGTACTTCTCTAGGTAAACCTTATAGAAAATATAAAACAGCTTTTATAACTTATGTATCATGTAGAGATTTTTTTATATCATAATTATCATTTAATTTATGTTTACATCATCTAACAGAATTCAGCTGAGGGACCCCTACTAAAAACATGATGATGGAGTTACTATTGAGAGATTTGGGGTAGATGGTCCCTTTTATCCCTTCCATGTTTGAGCATCCTGTTTTCTGGTTTTATTATAAACACCTTTATGCCACGAGATAAGCAATAATAACCTTTGTTGAAAATAGTTTACCTCTTAGCTGTTCTCAAGTACACAATGTCTTTTTTCCTGGACTGTTTTGTTGCTCTCTTTCTCTCTGTCACAGAAGCAGGGGACCAGTCTAACCCAGCACAGAGACTTTGGAGGAAACTGAATAAACACACTTGGGTCTAAAGTTGGCAGGCAAAAATCTCACCTCCAGACACAGCTTTTCAAGTGAAGTAAAACAGCCTGTGACAATCTTTCAATGTTATTCACATCCCCAAAGACAACTGAATCTCTTAAGGTTGGATCCAGAGAGCCACATCTCCGTAACTGATTCATGTGTGTCTGCAGATGGGGGCGGACGACCTGTAAAGCTTAACAAGTAACTGAAACGTGAATAAAAGCAAGCATATCCAGGGTTGGTGGGGCAGAAACAAAGGCATAAGGTAAAGAAGTTCCAAGAGAAAAAGGCCATCCTATCTCAGCCAGGAGAAGCAGGCTTAGAAACTCACTAGAAAAAGCAGGCATTAGGACCCAGTGCATATTCTATCTCCAGTTTCTTTCTGAGCTATATTAAACTTGGGCTCTGGGTTCTGGGCCAGGTTGTAAGCCAAAGCTGAGTGTCAGGGATGAGAAGGGTTAAAATGAGCTGGTTTCTCGGGGGAGGGACCTCAGACCCTTTGCCATTTCCTCTGTGACAATTGGCTAAGTCTACTTGGAAAATCAACATGGAAAGCTCCAAGCTGAAGACCGGGTTGGCCATATCGGAGCGTGCTGGCCAGATCTGAGAGGAGAATTGAATGAGCTGGATGGGTGGATCCTGCTAGCATGGAGCTTTAGAGCATTGTTTGAAATGACAAGCAGGACTAGTGGAGTGTCTCATCCTACTTCCTGAGATGTCTCCAGGTTTGTGGAAAGATAAAAGTGAGCTGACGTGTTAGGAGGGGGTGTCCCTGCACTCATAAGGTCAGAGGAGTTCCAGAGTCAGCCAAAACATGGGATGTCCCTGGAACCTCCAAGTCTTTTGGCAAACACGAACACAAGCAAGCAAAATCCAACCCTGATACCTTTTAAGACAGCCAGGTTCATCTGGACCATGAAAAAGGCCAAAGGATCTGGGAGGAATCCTTGACTACATATTGTTCAGAATGTCCCCCCACTCCCAGCCATCTCCATCACCATGAGTGAGTCACCTTTATGACCAGAATTGATGAGGGGACACAACGGACATGTTGAGATAGTCTGATAGGAACAGCTCAGTATTTGCTTAAGCATGCTTTGGGAGTCTTTAGTCTCAAGGTTCAGCTACCATGATTGGCTGAGGCACAGCTGCTTAGTTACCAGGGTATAGTTAGGATGGTGTGATGGCTAGTCTTAACTATTGACTTGTTTGGACCGAGAGACAGCACGTTAGTTATCTTTTTCATTGCCGGTGTCAAACACCCGTCAAAGACAACTTAGGGGAGTGAAGGCCCATTGTTGTAGGTGAGACAGGGCAGGAGCAGCGGGTTACATCCTGTCTGCAATCAAGAAGGGGAGAGAGACAAAGGCCCAAATGGCATCGCCTTTTCCCTGAATTCAGTTGGGCCTCCCCCAGCACACAGGATGACACCACTCACATTCGGGGCGGATTTTTCTCTCCTTAGTTAACACTTTCTAGAGTTGCAATCCTAGAGGCGTGTTTCCATGGTGATTCTGAATCTCATTGAGTTGACAGCAAAGATTTACAGATTTACTGGCTCCTAGGTTAGCAAGCATACTTCTAGGTTAGTCTGTGAGGTTGTCTCCAGAGATGGTTGGTGTGGGTGACAGTAATAGGGGTGTTGGGATGTCCGGAATGTGAGTGGCACCATCCAATAGTCTGGGGGAACACAGTGAGAGGAGGAAGCCAGCACAGGGGGGTCTTGACCCTTCCAGAGTAGATACCTTTCTTGGTTCGTTTCATGAGTGCCATCACTCACGGACCACATATTCTGTCTTCTTCAGTCTTCCACATGGATTCCTACCAATGACTCACCAGGCATCTCACAGGCTCCCACTCCAGACTCAGCTCAATCACCAGTCCCCTTCTCCTATCAACAGCCAACCACCAGAAGATGCCCACTAGAGGGCTGACAAGATGACTCTGGGCATAGAGGATTCTTGTGCCAAAGGCTGATGGTCTGAGTTTTATAGGCAGGCCCCACATGGTGGAAGGAAAGACCCGATTCCCATAAGCTGTCCTCTCATAACTCCATACTCCACCACCCAAATACAAACTAAATTAGTTAATTTAAATAAAAAAATGTAAAGATGAACCATAAAAAATGTGAGAAGTTTTTTCAGTCATATATTTGATAAGGAAGTACTCTCCAAAATATAGAAAACTGTTAAACTCCAACAACCAAGAATTAAACCACCTGGTTAAAAATGGGCAGAAGATCCAATAATTTATGTCTTCGAAGAAAACATACAATGATTCTTTCTGTAAAAAATTGCTATGACACGTATTTCTTTATGCTGGCAGGAGGGGGACATGATATGGCAGATGTGAAGGGGTCAGAGGACAATTGTTGGCGTCGGATCTCTCCCTCCACCATGTGGGTCTTGGGAAACAAACTCAGGTCATTAGACTTAATGGCAAACGCCTTTCCCCACTGAGCCATCCCATAGGCTCAGCGGTGTTTTTCAAGTACAAAGGACACATGACTGGCAAGGACAGAGTGAGTGGCTTTGGGGGCTACTGGCCTGATTGGCTTGAGAAGGACAGGACCCAGAGAACTTCCTGTTCATTGGGGGATTGTGAGACTCCTCTGGCAGGGAAGGAGTGACAGGGACAGAGACTGGGGTCCTGCTCCAGCCCCAAGGAGGAAGAACTCTACCAACCTTCTCTTCCAGCTAGCCTCAGGGAATTCCCCGTGAGCTAGAGAGAATAGGCCCAGTGAAGGGGACACAACCCTCTCCCTTCAGTGCTGGGGATGTGACAGCATGAAGATCCCCTAAATATGGATTCAGGGGACACTGAGACACACTGTGACCTGGAGTCCCCACACTCCTCAGGAAACAGGAAGACACAGACACCACCAGGAGAGAGATTTGCTGATCGCATTCAGGAGCGAGCAGAACTATCCCGTGTTTAATGCCATCAGGAGGGGACATGCTGGAACAGGGTGGCGAGGACGACTAGAATTTGAAATCAAGTATTTTCAGTGGGATTTGTCACTTTTCCCACAAAGAGGGGGACACTGGTGTATTCATCTTTAACGACAATTATGAGGGCCTGTTGAAACGGATGACGGGGACCTTAGACAAGGCCCTCTTACTCAAGCTGCTGTTCCTCGCCGTTTTTGTCACTTCGTCATTGAAGGTCAGTACGGTCTTGTGCACAGCCTGTAGGGGAGAAGCAGAGGAAGTTGGAGGTTGTGCCCACCCCAGGCTAACACCAGGTCCTATGTGGGGTCCTCATCCATGGAGAGCCTCGCTGTGACCATGCCCTCCCTACCCATGGCCCCCTGACCCTACTGCTCAGTAGAGGCCTTTCCCAATGTGTTCAACCCTTTCACACTCAGACCACTCTCCTCTTCTCTCCCCTCCCCTCCCCTCCTCTCCTCTCTTGAACCATCTCTCATAGACTAGACTTAGTTTCAGAGGGAGCCCCTGTACTTCACGTCCCCATAAACATGGCTCCTTTCCAGTGTGCGCTGAGACAAAAGTTTTGAAAGTGATCTGAGCCAATGTCTTTCTATATTAATATAGGTAAGTTGAGAAATCAACTTACCAGGAATCAACAGCCCTGGGTAAAGACTAAATTAAGGGCCACTGAGTCCCTTTCAAGGAGAGCTTTATGAGAGCCTACGATTCCTTATCCTGCCTCTGCTCTCTGGCTCTGAATTCTCCACGGTACATCTCTGGAGTCTGTGGGAAACACTGTGTCTCTGTCCCTCAGCCCGTCCAAAGCCTCGCGTCTGATCTGTCCTCACATTCCATTTAGCCCTATTAGCAGCTGGGGTACTGCCCTCGTCACATGACCTCACCTTGTCGAGCTTCAGGGGAGCGTCCTGCGTGATTCCTGAGAAGTCAGCCTCATTGCTGAAGACCTGGGTGATGCCCAGGGTGCTGAGGATGGTCCTCAGGTCATAGGTTGTGGACATGGACAGTTTGGGAAAGTACAGATTTGCGGTCCTGGTGTGCAGGAAGAGAGGGAGGAGTCCTTCAGTGTTGTGACAGCAATGGCCTCATCTCATGCTGGCACCTCCCGGAAGGCCACCCAGTTCATCCAGGAAGCCCTCCAGGAAGATTCCGTGTATTCTGAGACTTGTGTGTGTGACTCCCCAGGCTGAGGCCCAGCTCTCAGTTTGCATAGACAAGACAGGACACCTAGAGGGTCTATGCTAAGGGAACAGAGCAGCCCTGAAGCTGCCTTCAGTTTGCTCTCAGCCTGCCCGACTCCTTGCTTTCTGCTGGGTGTGGGACTGGGGCGTGAGGCAGGACATCTGTCCACAGTTCACCTTGAGCCCACCTGAGCATCTATGTATCATTGCCTTCCTCACCCAAGGGAGAGCAGGGCCTGGACTCCCTAATAGCAGGGCCAGTGACCTGGAGGGGGAGGGGCACATTCCAGAACTGTTGGCTCCCTGGGACCCAATAAACCTCACTGAAGGATGACGGGAACATAGCCTTCTGTAGTCATGCCCTGAGCTCCCCTTGGCTGGCCCTCTCCTGTTCTAGGCCCTTCCTCCTTGTCTCTCATGACCTCCACTCCCTGCTGAGGCTGAGAGGCCTTTTCCTTGTTTTTGCTTCTGCCATTGTTGAGAATCTCTGGCTGCTGAGGACGGAGGTGTGTCTTTGCCAAGGAGACTTAATTCTGAGCATTGTTCCTGTCTCTGAGCCTGTCTTATATGTGTCTGTCTATAAGCTTTGGCTGAGAGACGGGGGCCAGTGCTGAAAGGCCCCGTCATGTCGTAGCTCAGAGGCTGGGTAGCAGCGCTTGGATTCCTTGCCCAAGGACTCACCTCATGTCGACAAGCTTTAAGATATTTGTGAAGTGAGTCTGATTCAAGGTTTTCTCTAGTTTTTGCATCTCCCCTTGGTCGGGCAGCATGAAGAAGGTGGTGGCATCACCCATATAATGCTTTACCAGCACCCAGCTGGACAGGTCTTCCTCGCGATACAAAAAAAATCAACCCCGGCGATTGATCATGGGCACCTTGATGGTCGTGTCCTTGTTCACGTGGAAGTCTGCTTCCAAGGTGTGTTCAGCATCGACTTCATCATACCCTTTGCCTGGAGAGAAGGGAGGGGCACATCAGCCAGCGGTGGAGTCAAGGGTTAGCTAAGTGCTAGAGAAAAGAAGTAGGGAGTGCCTTGTGAGACACTCCCTCTGAACCTCGGTTTTCTCAGCTGTAAAATGGGGTGGAGATGAGCCCATCTGGATACTTGACAGCACCTTAGCAAACGGTCTGAAGTGGTAGGAAAGGGGCTGAGAGTAATGTGTGGGTTGATCTGTGAAAACCTGGCTCCAACAGAGAAGCAGTTTTATTTCGTGCTCTTCAGATCCCCCGAGGATGCTAAATGGAGACAAGTGGGCACAATCACAGTCTCCTATAACCTGGTATGTCGAATCTGGTTATCTCCTTTCTGGTGACTTCCTGTACCTTGTAGGTGGTGCTCCGGTCAGCGTTCTGGGAAAGTCTAGTGGGTACCTTTGGATCTCCGTCTCAGGCCTGCGATAAAGTGCATGAACCTAGGAAGGCCCTCTCTGCTGGACAAGTGTTCTCTGTCAAGGCGGTCAGAGAGGGTAGGCACCTCGGGGAACCCCAAGCCTTCCTAGCATTGGACAGACGCTAAGCATCCCTTGCATCAGCAGAGCTGGGGTCTCCTGGTGCTGGCGTTTTCCTTAGTGCCCTGTGCTGCGCTGCTCTGCTGGGCTGTGTGGGGAATACGACAGAAAGAAGGTACAGCCATGGCCTCGACTCCCCTCCCCCACCTTCTGAGTGATACATGCTGGAGGATGTGGAAGGATCTTTGGGACGTGGGCTCGTGAGGTCCTGATGTCGCCTAGCACTCAAAGGAAGCAAGTCAGACTAAACACCAAGGTTATTTGATCAGCTCCTTGCTTTTGCTTCTGCCGTTACGTATGCTGCTGTTGAGTTCTGGCTGCTGAGGATGAAGTGTGTCTGTCTGCACCAAGGAGAAGAAACCTGTTTAGGCTGAGTGTTGTTCCTGTCTCTGAGTCTGACCTGCACTGTGGTAAAGTCTGTCCGTCTACAGGTTCAAGACTATCTGCCATAGCTCTGGCTAAGGCATGGGGGCCAGGCCTGAAGGGCTCAGTCATGTCATGCCTCAGAGGCTGGGAAGCAGTGACTGCCTCACTGGATGAGGGACTCACATTAATAGAGAAACCTTAGGATACACATTCTGTGTAGCCTGCTTAGGTACGTATCAAGGCAAGTGTTTGCACACATTGACAGCAATGGTATTGCTTTCCTCCACAATAAGGTAGGACGCTCACATCCCAAGCATGTAAGTTAGCTTTCCCTATATCGTGACTAATGAGTGGTGAAGACAGAATCTGAACCCAGGTTTTGCAAACTTCATTGCTGACTGTTCAGCTACTCCATACTTTAGCAAATCAAGTCATCCAAAGCACTGTTTGATCTTTGCCTTCTGTAGAAATTTGCGTATATGACTGACAACCAGGGAAATGTCATATATCTTATACTCAACCCCCTTAGGGATTTCCAGTGAGCCTGGGTATGGCAGTGTAACAGAGTCAGAATTAAAATTTCCCCCAGGAAACCTCACGCTGGGAATGAGATCAGCTGGAAGCCCTGGCATCAGGGAGGGGGACCGGAGAATGGTTAATCTCAATTCTGATCATACACATTGAAGTCACTCTACATGGGGATACGTCTTGGCCTTTGTTTCATTTTTCTCCTATTAACTGTGACGCTGTGCAGGTAAGGCAGAAGAAAGATCTAGAGATTTCCCCCCCTCGAGTTTGAGTCAAGGCTGTAAATGAGGTCGTTTCCTTCAACCAGGCTCAGTCTCCGTTTCCCCAGTGAGGCGGCCTGCAGTCGCCATTCAGATTCTTCCAGGAACATTCTTGGAAAGGCAGCCAGGAGAAAGGGCGCTGGAGGAAGAGACTTAGACTGCTCACGGCAAGCTAGCCCTGTATTTCGGGAAATGGGGGATATTTCCTCAGCTTTTGGGACATGTCTTATATACATAGATTTTCCCCATTCCTCGTTTATATAGCATTGGCTGCGAATAAATAAAATTTACCAGACTGATAACAGAAAAAGAGGCTGATTAATTTTATGGTATCCATAAGAAAGTAGTGATACTTACCCACAAACACAGACGGTGGGGGACATGTGACCCTGGGGAGGGAGCTCACCTCTGGGAGGCTGAGGGATGCAATTACTTATTTAATCTGCACACATGTGTATGTTTGTATATTGTACTAAATAAGGTCTCCCAGACACCTCCTAGTTCACAGGACTTAGGTAAACCTTTGACAGATCAATTAAACTTGTAAGATAAAAGGAAAATGTTTTATTTTGTTAAAAAAGAAAGAAATCAAAAATTTTGCGAGGATGGTCTAAAATTATACGTGAAAGAACAAGAAGAAAGAAAAAATGAGTCAAGTAGGAAAAAAGATGAAGAGGAAGCTTTTATACAGGTGCTTGTTCGTTGAGACAGAGTCTCACTATGTAGCCCAGGCTGGCCTGAAGCTCACTATGTAGCCTCCAACTCGTAATGACCCACTCACCTCTGCCTCCCAAGCGCATGTGTGTCTCTGTGAGTATGCATGTATGTATGTGTTCTGATGTACTTGCCCACACGTGTATGTGGGGGCTGAGGTTGATTTCAGGGTGTTCTTCTCTAGTGCCCTCTGCCCTAATTTCAATTTTATTTATTTATTTTTACAGTTATGTGTCTGTGTCTCTGTGCTGGCCTGTGCACATGCCTATGGAGGTCAGAAGAAGGTGTCAGATCCCCTGGAGGCACAGAAGCAGGTGACAGTGAGCTGCCCAGTGTGGATGCTGGTAAACCAGCTTTGGTTCTCTGCAAGAACTGCACACGTTTTCAATTGTTTAGCCATCTATCCAGCCCTTCCATCTTAATTTTTGAGACCGGGTCTTGCACTGAACCTAGAGTTTGTTGATTCATCCGGACTGGTCAACAAGCCCCCAAGATTTACTTCTCTCCATCCTCCCTTGCTGGGGTCATGGTCAGTTACAATTATGCCCAGCTTTTGCATGAATGCTGGGCATCTGAACTCAGGTGCTCGTGCCTGCACCACAGCACCGAGCTCATGGGTTCTTTTAAGTATTGGGTCTTCATCTTTGAGAGAAACAAGGACTTAAAAAGAATCTGTCTGTGTTAATGTCTTTTAAATGATTATTTTATAATGCTGGTTAAATTAGCACCTATTGTTTAGGTTATTGTATTATGTTTGGCATAAAGATGTCTATAATCAGAATCTTCTATCTGTCTATCTATCTATCTATCTATCTATCTATCTATCTATCTCTATCTATCTATCTATCTAGCTAGCTAGCTATCATCTATACTGTCTGTGTCTAACGGCTTAATATGCTGTGTGTATAAGCATCATCTAAATGTTATATGAAATTCATAAAGATTCACAGGTTAATACAAGCAAAATAATCAGCCAGTACTGTCTTTTATACATTGTGTTGGGCCTACACCTTAAACCCGCAGGAGAGTCAATGAGGCTCTTAGTATTTCTACCATCTGAACTTAGTACCAGTCACACAGACGGCCCCATAGTTCAAGCAGTTCATTGTTTAAACCCTTGTCTGTATCCATTTGCTTCAACCCAGTTAGCAATTCTGCTGTTGTTTACACGGGACACACACTCCCTCTTCAGGCAGGAAATGCTTCCTAATCCTGTCCGAAGTCTAAAACTTCACAAATTAAAGCTTTAATTAGTACTAAAAATCATCTGCACTAATTCTCACTGGTCTCTGTGCATTTCTGGTCTACCAGCAAGGAAGGCTGCTAAGACTCGAGGCTCAGGAAGACGCTTTACTAATCTACTCTCATTCAAACTGAGATTTGTCCTAATGGCAACCTTTTCTGTGTCACACGTGATCTCTTCTACTCTGATCGTTGTTTAGAGCACAGATAGTCAGCTGTACTAGGCACTGTGTTCCCAGAAGCCATGCTAATCATTAAAACCACGGGACACTGGGTATCCAGGAAGCCCTGAAGTAATGCTGTATACAACAACAACAACAAAAAGTTTGTTTTGGAAATTGCTAAACTTCTTTTAGAGCGAGTTTGCAATTCCTCAGAAAACTTTGGACAGTCCTGGGCAAATGTCTTGAAACAAATTTCCCTGTACAGGAAGTTATCTGAGAGGCTCCAGGATGGCTGAAAACTAAATCCAATTTAAAGATGGACTACTGGCAAACTCAGTCTAAGTGCTCCTCTTTCAAACCCACTCAGCTGTTTAAACTTAGCCTAAAAGGTCACTGGGAACTGACTGTTGACTTCCTGGCACGTCCTGCTGCAGGTCAGGTCGGACCCACTGGAGCAGAGCTCGCCTTGGACAGCTAAGACCAAATCTCAGCACGGCCAACCAGCCATGCGTTCGGAGGAAAACGTATCGAGACAAAGGGAGAGAAATTGCTAGAATGAAAATGGAGTAGGGGCTGGGGAGATGGCTCAGAGGTTAAGAGCACTGCTTGCTCTTTCAAAGGTCCTGAGTTCAATTCCCAGCAACCACATGGTGGCTCGCAACCATCTGTAATGAGATCTGGTTCCCTCTTCTGGCCCACAGGCAGGCAAACCACTGTATACTTAATGAATAAATAAATCTTTAAAAAAGAAATGGAGTCATGACAGACCTGATGGTGCACCAACTCAGAGGATCATGAGTTCCAGGTCAGCATAGATGATGCGGTAAGATACTGTTAAATAAACAAAACGAAACAAAACCCAACAGCATCCAAAATGGAGTCACTTGTGCCACAAGTGTGTCTAAGAAAAAGTCCCTCTGAATGATGTTAGGACATTGGTTCCTAGTAGTATTCTGCCAAGGATCCTTTTTTAGGTACAGGAATATCTAGGGAGTTTCCACACAAGTCCAACAATAGATAGGCTAACATCCCAAGTTGAGCAGTGAACAAGAAAGAGTTGCCATCTTGTAACAGGGACCCTGAGGGATTAAAATATCTCTAGGACATCCTGTGCTAGGAGGGAGACCAACCCATAGTACTGATGGCTGAGGAAGAAGCCATGTTCCAGAAAAGGGCCAGTGTCACAGCTCTGACTGCTACCTCACAGCTAACTCTGCACATGTGAACATTTTGCCTTTTGCATCATCTTTTCTATAAATCACAACACTGCTATTGGTCAGGCAGAGAAAAGTTTCTTCCCCCTAGTTCTGATCTAAACTGAAAAAAAGAAGTCCAACAAAACATTTTTGATCAGTTCCCATCTCCCAGTGCTCCAGTAAAGTTGTAAGAGGTGGGTTCTGGTACCATTAAGATAACTCAAGGAGACGGTGGTCTGGTTGGTTTTAACCCATCATCCCGAGCCTATAGGTTTATAGATGTTACTGAATTATTTCTGAGTAAAGAACTGGACATCATATTGCAATACTGCCTGCTACATTCTGGTATGTCAAGGAAGAATTAAGTACTGGAGCATGAGGACATATTTGGGTGGCTTCCTTGAGGTCACTAACCCTGGTGGTCCCACCTTACCTTGGAAAAAGATGTAGTTCATCAAGGCAAATGTTGTGTCTTTCTCCAGATCCTTGACCAATCCCACTATTTTCCCTTGGGTTTCATCCGCCACGTAATCATTGATCTGGTTTTGGGCTCGTTGGGTGTCCTTGAAGTTGACAGCAATGACTTTTGAGTAGTACAGCCCCTTGACATCCTCCACAAACTTGTCCACCAGCTTCAGACTCTGGTCAGTGAAAAGGCTGCTGTCTATAGTCAGCTGGGGCCTGTGGTCTGGCAGATGGAGGATATAGATAAGTTGCTTGATGCATTCATGAATGTAGTTCTCGGGTGTTTCTGTGAGGTTGAACTTCAGTCCTTCCAGGATCTGGCTGTGGGTGCTGCTCTTGGTCCCCAGGGAGAGCATTAAAGAGGCGACAATGATGTTCGCTGGGGAGAATAAGATGTTGGCGTCTTTTGCCCAACTCTCTGACTTCTGATACAAGGTGAAGGTTAACTGGATGATGCTGTAGGAGATACGCTGGCAGGGCAGGTGCTCCTGATGCTCATGGTCGTAGGATGCTCATGCTGAAGGATGCTCATGGTCGTAGGATGCTCATGCTGTAGGATGCTCATGGTCGTAGGATGCTCATGCTGTAGGATGCTCATGGTCGTAGGATGCTCATGGTCGTAGGATGCTCATGCTGTAGGATGCTCATGCTGTAGGATGCTCATGCTGTAGGATGCTCATGCTGTAGGATGCTCATGCTGTAGGAGATGTGCTGGCAGGGCAGGTGCCCTGATGCTCATGGTCGTGCTCATCCACATCTTCCTCCAGGGGATCTTGAGGCTGGGACCCAGAGAAAAGGCAGCACAGGCCTGCTAGCAGGACACCCTGGAAGACAGAGGATGGCATTGTCCTGCAAGACAGAGATGGAGACACAAGTCCTAAGTCAGGGCCCATGAGGATTCCTACATAAAAAAGCAACTGCAACCATGTGCTCTCCACTGTCCCCATTATGTATGTGTGTGTGTGTGTGTGTGTGTGTGTGTGTGTGTGTGTGTGTTCATGTATGCATATTGCCATTTGCTCTAATGAATGTGGTTTGCTCCTTCAAACTCTGAAGAGTCACAATTTCTGGGACATAAAGGATGACAGCAGTTCTAGTCTAGACTCTGCTTCTAACGACACACACACATACACACACACACAAACACACACACACAAACACATACAAACGCATACACAAACACACACACAAACACACACAAACACACACACAAACACACACACACAAATCTCATCTTTGGAATGAGGCTGGTGGGGGTAAATGAACTAAATGCAGATATATCACAGAGAACACTCAGATACAACCACAGAGCAGCTGATGTGGGGAAGTGGGGTGGTGGGCTTAGCAAACCACTAACAGTTAGGACTATCCAAGGCCCATGAATCCAGAAGAGAAAAAGAGGGACAGAGGGCGAGTCCAACTATTCCAGGAGTTAGTGAACATATTTCTCCCCTGGGAGTTCTCACCAGGATACCAAGATCAGAGTACCCAGGTAGGAGAGTGGGCTAAAGGAAGAGGGCTGAGGACCAGACTATACTCTGGAATTTAGTTCTGAAAATCCAGAACCAAAAAAGACTCCTTTCTCCCCAAGATAGTTAGTGTTGTCGATGGTCATAGACTTACCATGCCCATGGCAGGTCTCTGACTCAGAGTGGGCAGCCCCAAGAAGAATCCCCAAGGCAGATCAGGCGCCTGTTGCGGGGGGGGGGAGTGAGTTTGCCTAAGGTGGCTTCTCACTTCTCTATAGGCAGAGAACAGGGGGAGGCCAAAGGTACAGGGTCCAAAACAGGTCACCAGTCCTGCCCTTACCAGCACACCCTGTGGGTCTGCTGTGTGTTGAGAACCCAGAGTAATGTCTTTGTGCTCTGAACTCTGTGCATAGGAGATGAGCTAGGTGCCTTTGTTTCCCATATACGAATGAATGAGATGTTGAACCCAAGGGATGGAGGCTGGCAATGCCCACCCTGAGGTCTCAAGAGGAGGATGGTGAAACACTTACTGAGTAGAATCGGCTGAGGCCAGCTGGAGGGTCACAGTGCAGCACTGGCTGTCCCAGGAGATTTATAAGCTGATGGCAGGGGCAGGGAGGGTGTAGGGACACTCAGTCCCAATGCATACAGAGATGCTTCAGGCTGGAGGAGAGCCTGGGGCTGATTGTGAAGCTGGCCAGGGGACTGTGTCATATACTGCTGTAACCCAAGGGCTTGGCCACCTTTCCAGAGACTGGCTTAGTGCGGTGCAACCAGAAAGTGGAGAGAGAGGGAGTGCCAGGGCCACCATAGCTCAGAGTAGGCAATAGGTGCACAGGTGGACAGGAGAGAAGAGATTTCAAAGAAAGTGACTTCTATTATCACATTGTTGGACAAATGACCCGAAATAGTTAACTTCCCAGGGAGTCTATGCTGGGTAAAGGGAAAGGCTGAAACCCCGCTGCCAGCCACAGCAGGGACTGCCTCCCCAGAAGAGATCTAGCGCAGTTCTGATAACTTTGACATAGTATATTTCCCAGCTTTGTGCTGAGTAGTGTCTTTCTCTGAGTTCTATTGCTGTGAAGAGGCATCCTGAGAGCAGAAACTCTTATAAAAGAAAACATTTAACTGGGGATGGCTTACAGTTTTAGAGGTTTAGTTCATTATCATGGCAGGGAGCAGGGCGGCATGCAGGCAGACGTGGTGCTGGAGAGGTGGCTGAGAGTTCTACATCTGGACCCACAGCAACAGGGAGACAGAGCCATTGGGGATGGCTTGAGTTTTTTGAAACCTCAAAGCCCGCCCGCAAGTGGCACACTTCTTCCAACAAAGCCACACCTCTTAATCCTTCTCAGGTAGTGCCACTCCCTGGTGACCAAGAATTTCAACCTAAGAACCTTTAGAGGTGATTCCTATTCAGACATATCTTCTATAGAATTTTAACACTGCCATGGAAAAGGCCATAAGCAAATGGGACCTTTTTTCTCCTTGGTTTCACTAAACTGTAGTAAGACGCTTCTCTTTGTCAGTTGCTCCCAAGAAGCAGGGGCCATGACTCTAAGTGCCCCATCTAACAACAGTAACAGAGCCCAGCAGAAGGGAACCCACAACTAACTGATCCCTTGGCTGGGGAAAAAGGTAGATTCTGGTTCTGGATCCCTCCTCTCAAGAGGAGCCTGTTTTTCCTTACTTTTATCTTGAATATAATTTGATTTTCATGGTGGTTTGAGTGAGAATGGCTCCCACAGGAATATATATTTGAATGCTTTGGTTCCCAGTTGGTGAAACTATTTGAGAAGGGTTAAGAGGTGTGGCCTCATTGGAGGAGGTGTGTGTAGTAGTAGGAGTGGTAGCCCAGTCCCATTACCCGGCTCGCCGCCCAGCTCCTGGCCACCTGGCTCTGGGCCGCCGGCTAGCTTATACCCAAAATAACCACACCAAAATTATATTAATTTAAACACTGCCTGGCCTATTATCTCCAGCCCCTTATTTGCTAACTCTTACATATTAGTTTAACCCATCTCCATTAATGTATATCGCCATTTGACTATGGCTTACTGGCATGAGTCTAACCAACATCTATCTTGGGCAGGAAAAACATGGCATCTGCCACACTTCCCTTCTTCCCAGCATTCCGTTCTGTCTACCCCACCTACCTGATTTCTGCCCTATCAAAAGGCCAAGGCAGTTTTCCTTATTCAACCAACGAAAGTAACACATAGAAAGAAGGACCTCCTATACCAGGTGTATCACTGTAGGTGGGCTTTGAGGTTTCAAAAGCCCAAGCCATTGCAATTCTCTCTCTCTCTCTCTCTCTCTCTCTCTCTCTCTCTCTCTCTCTCTCTCTCTCTAACTTGTGGATCAGATGTCAGCTCTCAGCTACTGGTCCAGTGCCATGCATGCATGCACACCTGCTGTTGTGCTTCCCATAATGCTCTTGGAGTTGCCTTCTGAATCTGTAAGACAGCCCACAATTAAATGATTTCTTTTACAGGTGGCCTTGGTCATGGTATTTTGTCATGGTGATGGATAAGGAATTAAGAACTTTGCAAAACCCCTGTTTTTGCCTTTTAGTTCTTTAGTCATCTGAGAAAATGACCCTATGCCGGCATCCTGAATAACATCAGGATAGGCTCGATATTCTCCATGG
This sequence comes from Ondatra zibethicus, assembly GCA_004026605.1. Taxonomy (NCBI): domain Eukaryota; kingdom Metazoa; phylum Chordata; class Mammalia; order Rodentia; family Cricetidae; genus Ondatra; species Ondatra zibethicus. Next base: position 58,751 of record PVIU01009544.1, on the reverse strand, counting down.
TTTGACAGATCATTGCAGAGAGCTCCTGGACGCCCTTGTCTCTCTGTTCTCAAATGTCCCCACAGAACCTTAAATGGCTCCATAAAGACCAGCACATACCAACCTTCCCTGGCAGGCATCAACACGTACCAACCTTGGGTGGCAGATGCCCAAACGATCCAACAGAACTCCAATCTTGCTCAAAAGAACTTTCAGGTGGCTAAGATCTGCCATTCACCCCAGGAGTCCAACAAAATGAATGCAACTCAGGAGAACTCTGACAACAGTCTCCAAAATGTTTCAAAAAGATCTTATATTGGGGCTGAAGAGATGGTCCAATGGTTAAGAGCACTGACTGCTCTTCCAGAGGACTTAGGTTCAATTCCCAGCAACAACAGGGCAGCTAACAACTGTTTGTAACTCCAGTTCCAGGGAACCAAACACCCATGGCAAAACACCAATGTATATAAAATAAGAATAAATAAATTTTAAAAAATGAATTCGTATGGCTCAAAGGAGCCTTCGAACCGAAAGAAGGCAAAGTCCAACGTGAGTGGGAAGAAATTTACTGAGGGTCAAATTTCTTGAAAGTCTAAAACAAAGCCTACATTCTTATTTCTTGGCTCTACCTGGTAGAAAATTTGCTGAAGTGAGAAGAAAAATCCTCAGGATATGAGGCCACTTCCTGTGTGGCACTTTCCAGTCTTCCCTCTCCATCTGGGGAAACCTCGCTGCGACTGGCTGACATCCAAAGTTAGTCTTTTCTCCTGACTGGAGTCCCAAAATCATTACAGGAGTCCTTAGTTTTAGAGTTGGGACCCTGACAGTCCTAAGAAGCTAGGCGTGGCAGCTCATCCTCAGTAGGTCAATTAAACAGACGGGCATTAGCGAAAAGCAGAGACTAATTCCCACTGGAAAAGGGAACAGAGGCCCAGAGACATTCTCCCTGGCCCCTGTCCATCAGCAGGGTCCTCCAGTGAGGATGTGGCTAAGCAGGGAAGCCTAGGCCAACTTCAGGCCCGCCCATCATTGTCTCAGCTCCCCTCCTATAGAGTGATAGGATAACTCTCAGAATTGTAGGAAATCTCTTTCTGAAAGATGGGTTGCCTCGTCCCTCACCCAACTATCCCCAGGGAAGATGTGGCTTTCTTATTCTCCTGGCAGGAAATTCTGGGGGAACTTCCAGTTTCCTGGGTCCATTGCCTCAAAAGTTTGTGTTTCTTCTGACCACAAAAGAGAGATACTCAAGTGTCTCTTTGGAATATTTTCTTTCCTGTTGGGATGAGGACAGGCCTGACTGAGTGGATTAAAATCTGCTCAAGTAATGAAGCTGTTACCAGATAGTGTCTGCTCTGTACCCACAGGGTGAAGGGTTTAGTGTTTTGTCTGTTTTTCTTTTCTGCCTCGTGAGCAGGAAGGCTCAGCAGTGGCCCCTTAGCCACCATCCCAAAAGGTCTTTTAATTAGGATTTCTGCCTGCTGTGATAAAACACCATGACCCAAAGTATCAGGGACCTCTGAGTGCCAGCTTCGGTGTCCCCTCAGGGTTCAGAAGAAGACTCACAGCAAGCGTGGGTGAGAAGGAACTGAGGGCTGAAATGACCTCCCCACTATGTACTTTTCTGCGTCAGTGTCTTCATTCTTCTCCTCCCGTTCTCCTCAGTTCTGGAAAGTTCCCAGTTTATATACACACAGAACAAAGGCAATTCTCTGCCCGTAAGATTAACATGTAATCATGAGATTGCATTTGCACATCACATGAGATTACATACTACCATGCGGGTACAGGGGAGACACAAAGCTGTTTCAGAAACAGCTTTCAGGATCTGCGGCCCTAAAGGCCTTGTCTGGACAGGATTAATCCTCCATCAGATAACCACGCCTCTGGTGGATTGACATCAGAACACTGGTTGCCACCTACTTCTCATGGCCCGTGACACTGAAGCAACTTGCGGAGGAATGGCCTTACTCAGCTTCTGACTCCACACCATAGTTTATCACTGAGGGAAGTCAAGGCAGGGATCTGGAGGCAGGAAGTGATGCAGAGGGTACTGTTTGCTGGCTTACTCCACATGACTTGCTCAGCTTGCACCCACAGTGGTCATTAACCAAGAAAATTGTCTACAGACACACCCATAGATCATTTTCTCAATTAAGATTGCCTCTTCCTAGATATGTCCAAATTATGTCAAATTGACAAAAAAGAAAGAAGGAAAGAAAGAAAGAAAGAAAGAAAGAAAGAAAGAAAGAAAGAAAGAAAGAAAGAAAGAAAGAAAGAAAGAAAGAAGAAAAAACCTGCCAGGACAAAAGGCCACACCACAGGTCCAGCACTCAGACTACGCCCAGTCCCTTCATGGTGACATGGTGACAGACACCAATCTGCCTCCCCAGATTAGCGTTCTCATCACCAACTTTTCTAACTCCTCATTTCCCATCTGTGATAAAAACGAAGATGCCTGACTGGCTCTCCACTTGGAGAAATATTGTTCTGGAAAGACTATCAACTGAAAAGGGTTGTAAACACAGGGAAGCTAAGGTAGAGTGCCCTGCATCACTCAGGAGAAGACCATTGGACTCTTAGCCCTTTTTGCTGAAGTCTGAGCAGGAAGGAGGGTAGCTCATGGGAGACTAGAGAGGCAGGGAGAAACCACATACTCCACCCATGGAAGAACCAAGACTCAGGAAGGGTCCCCCTCCTCCTCTACCTAATCTCCCTCCTCTTCCCCTTCTCCCTCCTTTCCTCCCCTCCTCTTCATCATCTGTCTTCCCCAATTCTCCCGCCCCCTTTCCCTCCATATCTTCTTTCTCCATCCTCCTTCTATGATTTCTACTTGGGAGGTGTCGGGGGGGGCTCCATCTACTTGAAACTTATGACATATGGCGTAGATACCAAGAAAGTGTCTAAAATACATCCCTGAGGTGCACACAGGTCACAGCTGCAGCTATCCCTCCTGGCTGGAGTCTGTGCATAGGTGTGCAGTAGCACCCACCTCAGAAACAGTTGCTTGAGGGCACAAGTCTGCACATCTCAAGACACTGCTCCCATCTTCCAGATCAGGCCCTGACCTCGCTGTGCCCACCCAAACTGATGACTTCACCCCTTCTCCACAGGTCCTGAGTGAGGTATTCACACTCTGATCCCTGGGAGGTGGGCAGTCTCTGCCTGGCTCCCCCTTCTGACTATTTCTTTCCTCTGGGATTGATTTTCAGGTGGGGCCTCTATGGCTCTTTGTACATTTTTTTTACACCTTCTCTCTGCTTCACTCCCAGTCTCTGCACCATTTCCTCAGTGGTAAAGAAGTGCTGGTCTCGAAAAGGACCCCAGTGGTATGAGTATCGTCATTCCTTGAAGATGCAATGTCTCCGAGTGTGGGGAATGAGCCTTTGAAAAGGGAAGGTTAAGTTTCAGGATCTCAACATGGGAAGTTTGCCGAAGTGGTACCCAAATACTTCATAGAGCTGTGGCCCAACAAAGGTAGAGAAGGGATGACAGCCACTAGGCAGAAGTGCTGGCAGCTGCCTGAAGATGGCAGCGGATGGAAAGACACTGTTCCTAAAGACTCTAAGGGCTCACCCAGATCTTAACTTGGTCCCAATAATAATTCCTGGACTGTGTCTTGAAAACTGTGGCAGAAAAAGTTTTCACTCAAAGCCACCAAGTTTGTGTCATCTGGAACGGCAGCCCAAGGGCTCTGGGGCAGGACCCTCAACATGGCCCCCTCTCCACCACCATCTGCTTGTGCTGGTCCAGCAAGGTGAACAACTGTCCTGTGCCCTCTGAATCCCTGGCTTCAACTCAGTGTACACAGTCAGGGCATGCATGATACAGGCCCCCCTGACACAGTGGCATCTGCCCAGAATATCATGACATCAGGGACCTCCATGCTGAATGCTTGCGAGTGAGGACACTGAGACTGTAGAAGAGGGTGAGGACATCCCATAGTCAGATGGGACCCAGAGCCTGGGCTGTCTGACTTTCTGCTTGGGGAGGGGTCAGGATTAATGAGCTCTGAGTAGCTATCCACTCTAGTGTCAATTGTGGGAGCTCAGAGTTGGTAAATGCCAAAGTGGCAACCTGGGGGTAAGGGCTGATAAGACTTCATTCTCCTGTTGGGGAGAAGCCCAGGGTTTGCCCTCCTATTTTGCACGTGAGAAAAGCAAGGCCAAGGGAGGTGTGACAATCACACACCATCCTGGACTGACACCCCCAGATGGCGGTAGAAAGTGGACTTGTGACATTGTCCCAGATACTCACGGATATGGTGACTGGAGTGGGGGGCACAGTGGTCCTTTCATAGCTCTGATGTCCACGCTGTCAATTTGATACTGGAGGTTCCCTCATACATCAGCTACTCCCCTAGTCACTGACAAAAGAAGCTTAAGGAAGGGAGGGCGTCACTTTGGCTCACGGTTTGAGGGGCTACACTCCATCATGGCCGGAAAAGTATGACTCCAGGAGGCCACACCGCATCCACGAGCAGGATGCAGAGACGGGTGAGCGCTGGTTCTGAGGTTACCAGCTCCCGTTACACAGTCCAGGATCCCAGCCCACGCTAATGGAGGAGACTTAGAGGTAGACAGGGAAAGGCAAAGTGGACTTCCTAAGATGACTGCCCCTTGTCGCCAAAAAACATTTTGAGGAGGAATGGCAGAAAGGCATGGGAGCAAGGATCTAAGCAGGGCCAATAAGGGAGAAGGGAGGACCCAGGGGCACTGTAAAATACCCAGTTCGGTATCTACTTAGTGAACCTCCTGTCTTAGCTGTCTCCCATGCCAAATATGTATGTATGTGTATGTATGTATGTATGTGTATGTATATGTATAAATGGCTGTTGTTTTCCCTTTTTTCTGTTGCTTGGCCTGCTGTCTTTCCTAGTCAACCAATTCCTTTTCCATGCCAGGGACTGAACTCTGCTGTCTCCTAGGTGACCACCCTCAACCCTGTCACAAAAAGGTACCACCCACACTTAGGTAGGAATTCCTATCGCAGTTAGCCTAATCTAGGACCTCCCTGATTGACAGGCTCAGAATCACTTCAGATGGTTCCAGATTCTGCCAAGTTGACACACACAAAACCTACCACACCTTAGGAACAAAAGCGATTAGATCATTAAATCCTTGCATTCATTCTGAGAGTCCTGGCTGAGGAATAGGCAAAGCGGTGTTGCTTCACACACTTCCCCAAATTCGGTTTATTCTGTGTGCTTTCTTTGAAATAGCACAATGGAATTTAGATCTGTTCTTATCTCTGATCATATGTTAATTCGGTTCCCTTAGTTCTCAGATAGCACATTAGTTCTGATAGAGTGCCTTTGACTGCTCAGAGCAGAGGTGCCTGGGTAGCTAGGGATCAAGGCACCTGGCCTCCCCGGTGTCAACTCTGTGGGACTCAACTTGGCCCTGAACCCTGCACTGCTAGCCTCTTCTAACAAAGCCCTCATGGTCGGCCGTCCTCAGCTTGCCCCTTGTTTGTGTGAGTGTGCATGCGCACAGAGGCCGACATTGGAGTGTTGTCCTCTATTCCTCTCTGTCTTATTTTGTTGACATGGTCTCTCACTGAACCAGAGCTCACTAATTAAGCCAGGCTGTGGCCGGCAAACCCCGGGGATATCTTCCTAGTGCTGGGCTTATATCATGCCTATGTTTTATGTGGGTTCTGGGACCACAGGTCCTTACCGTCTTATGCAGAAAGTGCCTCACTGTCTCCCCAGCCCCTCTCATCACCCTTTTCAGATCACTGTCATCATTTACATTCTGGTTAGTAGGTGAAGATGTCCTTGCATGGCACTAATGACTCCTGGCTGCACAGTCATCATGGGCTGGATTGTGCTATCGCCACAAGGAACCAGTGATTGACTATAGATGAGGCTGAATCCTTGATTACTCGCCCCACACGGGAGAAGCCAAGTGCTGTGCCATCCTGGCGACGGCCTCATTTCCCTCCATCCCTGCCTCTGAATATCTCAATGCAGTTCCACTGATCGCTCCTCCAGTGACGTTGTGACACCGACAGTGTCACTCAGAGGACATCCACTGTTTGTGGATCCTGCTGCGGCTGCTCTTGGCCCTGGCCAGTGCCAGCCACTGGAGACAAAGTATAAAAAATGGATGCCTTTGGGTTTCATTCGTGACTGAATCGGTGTTAGAATGCCCGCGTGAAGTAGCTTCTAGACCCAGGCTGACTGAGCTGGTGGCATGCACCTCCCTCAAGCGGGACAAGACTGCACCACTGCACCAGCACCCAGGCCAACAGGAAGGCTGGGCTTCATGGGAGCACTGAAGAGCAGATACTTATAAATTTACAAATGAGAACCAGAGACACAGAGAAGACGAGAAGCACGCCCCAGGTCACATAGTCTTCTCTTTCACACGGCATCCTAATGTTATAGTGTGTCTCCTGATCCAGCTGCTTCTGTGTCCTTGCTGGAGAGGGAGCTTGCCTTGGAGAGAGGAACTTTCCCTGAGTCCTGGACCAGGAGCTACCATGTGACCTCCAAGATGGTCCTTGTATGAATAGGAGCTGCTGGCCCAGTGTTCTTTATTGTGTTCCTGGGTAATCTGTCCAGGACTGCAATAACCATGCTCTGCCTGCAGGGTGCACTGGAGTGCTGGTGGTGGTTGATTGCCCTTGCTCATTTCCTAGGGCTCTCAAAGGAGAGTGAGTTGCCTGCAGACAGGGTGACCTGAGCCTTAGCCTCTGACTTCAACATGGAACATGTCTGTGGTGATGGTTGGACAAATGTCAGTCACTGGTTTTGCAGATTATTAATAAAATTATGGGTTTGGCTTGAGCTCCTACAATAGGCTCTGTGAAAACAGAGCAGACCAAAATGGCATCAGTTACCACAACTACAAATAATCAGGGTAAAACCGAAGGGAGGGGAAAGACTCCAGGGCCCACCAGTTTCTCCTGAAAACAGGAAATTCCAGTCTGCCTGAATCAGCATAGGAAAGCCTCCCCTCCAAATTAGCTAGGATTTCCCCCCACACTTCAGCCCCTCCCCTCCAAGTGTTCCTCAGTAGCCTGATATTAACAGAGCCACGTCACACAGGGGTAAGGTCATTACTGTGTCATCCCCCACTGAATCTCCTTTTTGTCTCCTTCTCACCTATCCTCAGAGCCAAGGGGGTCCCTGCTTGTGAAGGAGCAAACCTGAAACGTCCGGTACCCCCAGCAAATGGGGCAGAGAAGTTAAGGCAGTTGGACCAGCGTGTACTTCGTTATTCTGATGCTAGATGGATGGGGTGTGCAGACAGCAGTCAGTCAGTCCTGGGCTACACACATTCTTTCTGGGCTACACAGGACTCCACAGTTGCCCTGTTGTACCACGGATCAGAAAACACCTGACAGTACAAATTGGCAGGAGGTAGGAGCTGCACTGTTTCCCCTGAGGTTGGCATTGCAGGCAGAAGTCCTGGCCTGGTTCCCAGGGGATGGAGGGACTAGATCGGTGTGCAGCCAGCAGTGGACTGAGGGACAAGGTTTGGAGGGACTGGTGCCATCCAGGAAACTAGTTTTGCTACTTACTAACTCTGTGACTTAGGAGGAGGGAAACAGCCTCCCAGAGCCTCACTTTTCTCATCTGCAAAGTGGGTGAATGAAAGCACAGCCCATCCGCATTCAGGATTGTGGTGTGGCCATAGGACTATACAAGAAAAAGCTGGGTGTCAGTCAGGGTGTCTGATTTGCAGGGGCTCAGAAAGGCAAACCACAGAGCCGACACCCCAACCTGTTCTCGTGATTTTAGGAAAGTAGCTCCCAAACCAAACCTCTTGCCAGTTCAAATTCAGGTTATCAGTGATGAGGAACAAGGTTCAAAGAAGTTTGCCAGCTTCACTCAGGTCACACAGCAAGTATTTTCAGAATACATGTCATCAGACCCTCAGGGTTTGGAGCCATTCTGGTGCTTGACAGCGTTTGTGTCATCAGGAACCATTGAGGCGGTTAGAGCTCCCCCTCCCCTCAAGGTGAATATGTCATTTGTTCAGTCAACATTCAGGACTCAATAATAGGCTAAACATTGTAAATTTGCAGAGTTGTGACCTTTTATACTTGTGGGAAACTCCATGACTCAACCTGGTGCTTTCCTGTCCATTCTCATCCTGAGAGTAACTGCTAGGACCCCTAGGTCAGCTTGCAGTGGGCAGAGCACCCTCAGAATAGGAGCATCCTGGGAAAGTCAGGCAACAGGTCCATTCTGCTTCAGCCAATGGACTTCTGGCTGTTGCAGTCATTGGGGGTTGCCTGGTCTGGTGACTGCGGTGGTTCCCAAGACCGCCTTCTGCCACAGCTCTGGAGATGTGACCATCCCTAGAAGGTCATGAGGTGGACAGAGAAGAAGAGAACTGGGGCATGGGTACCATAGAGAGTCAGGCAGAAGTCACCGTGGAGAACCCTGGGGTCCATAAGAGGTATGCTCTGTCCCACGGCCTAGGAGCCCTGTGATGGCTACTACAGAGCTGTTCACAGACCATGGTCCTGTGACTGAGGATGAAGATGGGAGACATGGAGTGAGTAGAATAAGGCCAGGTAGGCCTATGTATGTGAGATGACCCAGAGGTGTCCACCCTGTTCACTAAGGGAGGGGTTGCCTCCAGGAAACATGTGAGCCCCTGTCCCAAACACCTGAGCAGGGAAGAAACCACAGGAGCGGGTTGGGGTCCTGTCCTAGCTCCTTGGAGGAAGGGTTCTGTTGTGTAATTATTTGCTTTGAATTGAAATATTATCTTCTGGAGGGAGGAGGGAGGAAGGAGGAGGGGGACTCACACATGACAGGAAGTAGAAAACAAGACTCAGGAAGCCTATAAAACATATGAGGGGATTTATAAGCTCCACCCGGGGCCTACAAGCCCCTCTCTGACCATATGGAGACAATAAGCAATAGTCGGGGAAAGGAAGCTCTTCTGTGGAGTTGCCTGCAAGTTGTACAGGGAACTCTAGAAATGCTGCTAGCCCGAGCTGTCACTCATGCTGGGGGCGGGCTTTTCAGTGCTGTGCTGCCCGCAGATCATCTGTGCTCAGTAAATTACCCCAAGAAACTCATTGCTTCACCACGCTAGACTTCGGTGCAGTGACGTCATTAGTGCCCTGTTCGAGGTGAGTAGGTGTTTGTTCACATAGCCTGAGGAAAAGACAACAGTCCCCACCAACAATCTACCCCTTCTCAGGAAATTCCAGGTTCTAATGGAGGGGCCGGTCATGGTGAGGTAACACGGTGGAATGACAGGGCCTTGTGGTTCTGCCTTGATGGAACCTAGAGATGCTGAAGCTGACAGCCTGGTGCTGAGCTGGCAGTCCTGGGAGGCTCACCAGGTCACCGTGGGGGGGGTGGTCCCATTGGCAGTGTGGCGAGACTCCAGCCCCGGACTTAGGACAGAGGGAGAAAGCTCAGTAGGGAGCATGGGCACTTAGTGGACCCCAGGTCTTTGAGCATGAGCCACGCGGTCCCCTCTGGGTTTCCAGAGATGACAGATGTTTCTGAGAGTAAATGGTGGTCCTATGCCCATGACCTATTTGTATGGATGGAGGGGATGCCGAGACACCCTGTAACCTCAAGTCTGCAACCAACCAGGCATAAAGAGATATAGAAACCACAGAGTAAAGGATTTGCAGAAGCCCTCAGGCATGGGCCAGGCCAGCATGTGTTTAATGCCATTGGGGAGGGGACCCAATCCAGAAAGGAGGACATGAGAATGGTGATTATTGTGTGGGATCCACCACTTTTCCCACGAAGAGGGGGCTCTGAGTCAGGCTATCATATATTATGACAAGGAAAGGTCTGTTAAAGTTCACCTCAGGGGGCACAGACATGGGGATAGCTTCCAAAACTGTGGCTCCCGTAGCTTCTGTCCCTGTCTCATCGATGCTCAGCACGGCCTTATGCACAGCCTGTGGAGAGAGAAGCAAAGGCGGGTCAGAGGGTGGCGTGATGGCCACGCCTGGCTGGAGCAAGATCTTCTGTGGGACTCATCCAGGGAGGACGTCACTAAGGAACGTGTCTCCCTCCATGTCCCCTACTCCTCCCCAAGTCCCTTTCCATGGTGATGACCTGAGCCCTCTCCTTGTCTCTTAGTCTTTGCCTGCCTTGGTCCACTCCTCTCCATTCTCCCTTCCTGATTCCATCTCTCATGGCATTGGGTGCAGCCCATAGGTTCCCAAGGAGAGGAATTTCATGCCCCTCATGCAAGTGTTCCCTTCAGGTGAGCATGCTGTGACAGGGGTTCTGGAGATGATCTTCAACATCTAAATTCTTCAGAGTGTTCTGCTCATTCTGAACTGCCTTTTATTTCTCTGAACCAGTGGCCTGTTTGGTTGAACTTAAAATTCAAAATTGGCAGCTCACTAGTTAGCTCTAAATGCCTGAACACTCTCTGAGGTCACCAGGCCTAAGTCTTTATGTGAATATAAACTGAGTCCAAGCACTCAGATTCCCTGGAAACCAAGGGTTGGGGTGTCACCTCAGGGAAGGCCCATAAATCCACCCACCCTGCCAGCTGACATCTGACCACCACATCCAGTCCAGGTGAATCCCAGAGCTCAGCCCAGACTCTGAGTATCTTCCCTCTCCCCGAGCCATGAGTCTGAGCTAGCCCCACACCCTATGCTGCCCTACAGACACACCACCACAATGAGATGACCTCACCTTGTTGAGCTTCAGGGCAGCATCCTCTGTGACTCCAGAGAGGTCAGCCTCTTGGCTGAAGACCTGGGTGATGCCCAGGGAATTCAAGGCTGTCTTCAAGTTATAAGTTCCAGAGATGGACAGTTTGGGGAAGTGTAGATTGGCTGACCTGGGGGGTCAGGAAGGAGTTAAAGTTAAAGGAGTTTTTTGGGACCTCTGGGTTCTGCTGAGACCTGCCCTGTTGTGGAATTGTTTCTGGCTGATTCTCCCAGGGAACACGTCACTACCCCAGCAGGACGAGAAAGCGTCTTGATGTGCTTTTCTTTGACACGGTCCCCATCTAGCATAAGATAATGAGATCAACCAGATTGACTCTTGGAAGCCCCTAAGGGTCACCTCGTCTGGGAATTCAGGAAGATTCAGGGTATTCGCATGGAACTATGTCTCACTATGTATGCCCTGTGGTGTTTGGTCAATCCCTCCTCCCGAGCCAGGGATACCCTTGGATCTGATTCTCAGGGGAACTAGGGCCATTGTAGCAGAGTTGACATTCCCCCCACCCTCCAAGGACTGAAGCCTCAACTCTCAATTTCCATAAATCAAGAGGTGATCCCAATAGGGTCTTACTGGCCCTCAGGACATGTCACCTATTCTGGACCCAGCAGTGTCTGGTTCTCCGTACTTTTATGGGTATTGAGCCAAAGAAGAGGCCAGTCCAAGCAGCAGAGAGGCCACCTCTACCCACACCTAACCTCAGGCCTGCCAGAAGCTCAGCCAACAGGTAGCAGAGCCTGGGTTCAGAGGAGCAAACTCTAGGACTACCTGGTCCTGGAGACCTAGAAGCTGCCCTGAGGAGGGGCAGAAGACCAGAACCTTTTGTAAACCTGCCCAGTGATCTCTATTGCTGGTCCTTTCCTGCTCAGGGCTGTCCATTCAGGCTCTCCTGTGTTCTGTAAACTTCCCTCCCCAACCTCTTCCCTCAGCTTTGTTCAGGATTTGAGACTGGTCTCAGTTCATGCAGAGTGTATGCTAGTACAGCTGATGCTCCAGCCCCGGGCTCTGGGTTAGAATATCCCATGTCCTCTGGGGATGGAAGTCCTTCCAAAGCAGGGGTAGGGCTGTCTCATCAGGGGCCTTGTCCTTCCCCAGACTCTACCTGGCATTATCTGAGCTGAAGGCTATTTTAGCCCAAGATTATGCACTTAGCTGTGGCCCTGGAATCGAGTCCACCCTCTGCAAGCACTTTGTGACCTTTGGGTCAGGACACTCAGGGGAAAGTCTCTGTCTGGGGAGTCACCTTGTATGTCTGTGCTCCAGGAACTTGCCAATGAGTTCCTTGGTGAGAGTTTGCTCCAGATGCTGCATCTGCCCATCATCAGGCAGGATGAAGATGGCAGTGGCGTTGCCCAGGTAATCCATCAGCAGGATCCAGCTGGACAGGGTACTGCAGTGATGCACGTCGAACATGCCTAGGCGGCTCATCATGGGCACCTTCACCGTGGTGGACTTATCCACGTGGAAGTCAGCTTCTTCAGTGTGCTCTGCGTCGAAGGGCTTCTTCCACTTTCCTGCAGGGGGTGGGGCAGGGAGAGGGAAAAGAGCTTAGTCAGGAAGTTGGTGACCCAGGTCTTGGCTTTCCATGTGCCCAGGGGACACTACCAGCCTTCCAGGTTGCCCAGGGACTGTGGTGAGAGTAACTTAGACCTAGAGGAGGACTTGCACTTTATAGATTACAGAAGCTGACAGCTACCATCCCCATTGTGCCTAGAAAGCATTTTAAATAAGTATTATATGCTCATTGAAAGGTGACTTGGGGTTAAGTGGAAATCTTGACAGCAATTCTGTTTGCCAGCTTCTTATCATGGGTGGCACACTTGTTGGGAACTGTGAGTTCAGTTATCACTTAGAACAAATGTCCTTTGGGTTCAGTGCAAAAGGCCATCTGCTATATAAGACCACCATCATTAAGAACACTGGAGTGAGCAGGGGCCCCAGGGACCCACCAACAAGGACATCAGAATTGGTAAGAGTCTCAGAGACACATCCACAAGGCCATCAGAGGGGGCACGGCTCTCAGGGACCCATCACCAAAGCTGTCAGAGTGGGCAAGGTTCTCAGGGACCCATCACCAAAGCTGTCAGATTGAACAAGGCTCTCAGGGACCCATTACCAAAGTTGTCAGAGTGGGCAAGGCTGTCAGGGATCCACCATCAAGGCCCTCAGAAGAGGAAGGGCATCAGGAACCCTGACCCCACCTTCTTATCGGATAGGAAGAGGTGAAGGGGGAGGGAAGGAGTTGACACTTGCCTTTGCTACAGAAAGGCCAAGACTTGAGCTATGCTGGCTGTGACCTGATATTCTGCTCCATAAGACTCTGCCTAAGAGCAAGGCAGCCATGAAGGGCAGCGAGACTCCTAGCTTTGACTCCCAGACCCTGCTCAGATGGTTTCTCTGGGATACAGGTGATTACCATAGACTCCTGACCTAACCACTTCCAGGCTGAGGGCCATGCCTAGGGTCAAGGATAGTTGATCAAGTATTTCCTTCCAAACAATCCCTGCATATACTAGTCACTAATTCTTTTATCTTTGTACCTAGTCATGTGGACAGTCATACCCCAAACACGTAAAATGACTTGTCCAACATCAAACCTAAAAGACAATAAAGGCAAAATTTAATCTCATGTTTCCAGAGTTCATACTCAAAGTATGTTCTGTGGAACAGTGTTCTCCATAACACCTGATACACTTGGTTCTGAGGCTGGGGAAGGATTGCATATTCTAAGACTTCTTTGTAGGGGTCTTTAGTGAGCATGAACACAATAAAGTCTCTAATCAGCCCCCTTCAAAGAAGCTTGTGGATTTGATCAATGACAATTCCCAAACTTATTGATGATTTAGAATATGACAGAGCTTACCCACCAGAGAGTAAGGAAAGTGTTGAGACAGAGTGATGCAGCCCTGAGTGAAAACTCAGAAACTGATCCTTGAGAATATGTGTGGAGACACCCGGAACCAGCTCAAGCTGCTGTGCCCTCTTACCTTTAAAGAAAATGTAGTTCACCAGGGCAAGAACTGTGTCCTTGTCAAGGTCCTTCACTAAATCAACTATCTTTCCTTGGGTTCCCTTCTCCACAAAACCATTGATCACTTTCTTGGCCTCTTCTGAGTCTGTGAAGTCGACAGGGAAGGGTTCCGAGTGGTAATTGTTTTTGACTTCTTCCAGAAACTTCTCTGCCAGCTTCAGATTGTTTTGGACGAACAGGCCATTGCCTGTGGTCAGCTGAAGCTCATTGTCTGGCTTGTTGAGGGTCTGGAGGAGGTGATGGAAGCCCTTGTGGATCTCAGCCTCGTCTATTTGTGTGAGGTTGAATTCCAGGCCCTCTAGAATCTGGGTGTGAGTGACACCCTTGGTCCCTAAGGAGAGCATGGCGAAGGCCGTGGTGATGCTCACGGGAGAGAAGAAGATGTTGGTCGTATTGGACTGATGGGCCAGCTCCCGGTACAGACTGAAGGCAAAGTCTGCCAGATTTGGAGCAATCTTACGGCAGGCTGCATGCTCCTGATCCTGCTGGGAGGCTTCTGTCTTCTGGGCATCCTCAGCCAGGAAGCTGGGGACTAGGCAGCACAGGCCTGCAAGCAGCAGGATGACCCTTGAGAGGGAGGATGTCATTTTTCTGGAAGACACAGAAAGAGAAGCAAGCTGAGAGAGAGTCAGGACTGTGGTGACTCCTGTCAGCTATGACTTGGCACAATGCAAAAGTAACCATGGCCTATTAATAGCTGCTGTGTGCCCAGCCTAGATCAAACACTGTTCCAAATTGCTATCATTGAAGAAAAACTGTTATAAAGAAAATTGGAGACAGTTCTGTTCTTGTTATGTAAGCATGAGAAGAGGATATCTAGAATCCACAGAATTTGTGGGCACAGTAGCCACCTGCAATCCCAACACAGAGGTTGGCTGTGGGGGGCAGAGACAAGCTGGCTGACTTGCTAACCAGGATCTCTGAGCTCTTGGATCAGTGAGAGACACTGCCTCAATAAATAAAGTGGAGAGAGTGGTTGAGGAGATCATCCGACATCAATGTGAGTTCCCCACATGCATGTTTCCACATACATGTGAGCACATACACACATGCTCACATCTCACATACAAGCATGTATGAAAACAAAGCAAGAACAGACCGAATTCAGTGCTCTCCTGAGCCCTAATATGTGTGAACTCCCAGGGTCTTGTGGGAAGACCATTGCTTCTCTTCAGGTGGCTGGTAAGGGAGATTTTAAGACCACATTCAAAGTCAACAAACAATACAGCAGATCCAAGTCACACACAATGAGTAGTCTGGTTCCTGGCCCGTGCTCTCTTCAGTTCAATTCCCACCTGCAATGATTTTGAGCCACAAGCCCCAGTCCCATTTTACAAGGAAGAAACCAAGGCTCAGGACGAGGAATGGACTTGTTAGTAATTACAAGAGGAGCAGGGGGTGACCCAGACTAACAGTCACTTGA
Organism: Ondatra zibethicus; assembly: GCA_004026605.1. Taxonomy (NCBI): domain Eukaryota; kingdom Metazoa; phylum Chordata; class Mammalia; order Rodentia; family Cricetidae; genus Ondatra; species Ondatra zibethicus. The sequence goes on along the minus strand of PVIU01009544.1, from coordinate 43,643 downwards.
AATCGGAAAAACCCATGGACGGTCTTCAGAATCCAGGTGTGAGTGTCACCTCTGGTCCCCAGAGAGACCATGTTGAAGGTGTGGTGATTGTCATAGAAGAAAAAATGAGTACTGGTGGCCGGGAACCTGGGCACACGGGAGGCCTAAGGCTGTAAAGAAACAACCCAGGTGGGCAGAGAGATGGTTCAGCAGGTAAGAGCACTTAATACTCCAGCAGAAGACCTGGGTTCGATTCCCAGGACCTACATGGCAGATTACAAGATCTGTTATCAGCTTCAGGGTCTCTGGTGCCTTCTTCTGGCCTCTCAGACACTAGGAGCACACACACAGTGTACTTACATACATGCAGGCAGAACACTAGTACACATAAGATAAAAATAAATCCATAGAGAAGAAGGAGGGGGCACACAGGGGCTGTCCCCACTCTGCACCTCCAGCCCCATGTTGGGTTGGCCTTCCCTCTGGCTGCCCATCTGCCATCTTGCCACCGCTCCTGTCTCAGTTCTGGAAGAGCAGAAGTTACTGCTTCTGTTTTAGTTATGGGAGGGATCTGTGTGTGGTGGAGGGGAAGACCCATCCCTGACAGCCCTGAGTTCTAACCCAGGCTCTGACACTCACCAACCAGGTAAGTCAGGACAAGTCATTGGATCTCGCTGATCCTTGTTTTGCCTCCGGTACAAAATGGGGCTGGGAGAATTCAGTGCACTAAGTGTCACCATCGGACCTTTCAGGGATGAGCTCTCAAAGGGCAGTCTTGGGGACAGAGGGATGGCAGATGTTGCAAATTCAAATGCTGGAGAAACAGGCGGGGGCGAGGGCAACGTTTTGCATGGCCGAGTGAGGCAAGAGGGAGGGGCAAGGCCTGGCTTGCACCATAGAGGACAAGCCTCTGCTTGGAGATGGTCAAAGTTAAGGTTACATCCGCAGTCCCAGCCCTCCCTGTTCCACACAAATCCCCCTACTCTGACGTGCCACAAGCTTCTAGTCTACAACCCCATGCTCTCTGTACAGATTGGAAAACTGAGGCTGTAGCTATAAAGAATGTTTGTGTTTGTTTTTAGTTCAATAATGAAAAAAAACTTAAAAATTTTTTTGAGATGATTTCATGTGTCCCAGGATAGCCTTAAACTCACTATGTAGCTGAGGATGACCCTGAACACCTGATCCTCCTACCTCTACCTTTTGAGTACTGGGATGACAGGTGTGTACTACCATGACCTCTTTGTGTACCTCTGGGCTTCACGTGTGCTAGGTGAACATTCTACAACCCTAGACCCATAGTTAAAACTATAATCTTAATATAATAAAAGGTGCCCTCAAGTCTGAGATCTGCAAAGCAAGCTAATGTTGAAGACTGAGTTTTGCCTCCTCTCGACCTGTGAAGGGTTTTTCCACGTATACACAAAACGAAGCACGGACATCTCTCGGCCTACCATGGTGCCTTCTGCTTTTCAGTGTAAATAATCGGGAGGTCTGGCCACACATTGCATAATACACGCTGATGTTTTCTTAAACCAGTCAGTGTGTTAAGGTTGAGAAAGCACTGGATCTAGTTCTGTGTATTTCCATCTCTCTCATGTCTCTGTTGCTTCCTGTTTGGATTTTGGTGAATCCTGTGGAAATTTCCCACCTTCATCAAGAACTTGGGCCTTCACAGGGTGGGGACAAAACACCAAGTGACCTCAGGCCAGAGGCTGTGGCCTCAAGTCCTGGCGTGACCATCACCGTTCACTAGGCATCCAACAGCATTTGGAAAGCACAACCCAGACAGACAGCACAGACTCGGGAGCATGAAGTGGGTTTGGGGAGAGCTAGGGGGAGGAGATGCCCTGTGCACAGATGCTATATTCTATATGTGTGTGTACATGTGTGTGCACACACATAGATGTAGAGACCAGAGGTCCTCTTCAGGTGGCTCCTCGGGTGTCATGCAACTTTTCTTATGAAACTGTCACATTGGTCCGGAGACTAACAATCCAGCTAGGCTAGCTGGCTAGCAAGCCAGATATCTGCCTGTGTCCATCTCCCCAGTGCTGTGATTACAAGACCATGCCCCCACACCTGGCTTTGTTACTTGGGTTCTAGGGAGCAAACTTGGGTCCTCATGTTTGTGTGGCAAGCATTGTACAGACTGAGCCAGTTCCTCATCCCAGACATCAGACTCTGGTTCTAGAGAGGGATGAAAGGGGGTGCTCTCTGATTTGGGGGGCTGCTGAGCTTTAAGGAGGCAAGACTAGCATTGGGGAGGAGAGAGGCCCTGCTAGGGCAAGGGCACTCTCTTCAATCTTCCCTATGCCCCATCACCTCTCTGATTTGCTCCTTTGATGGTGAAGGGTCTGAGGCCTGGAGAGAACTGACACAGCATGAGTTCTGGGTTCATACTTGGAAATGTCAGGACTGGGTCAAATAGTTGCAAAGTCGCTTAAGTGGGAGAGGTTTATCCTGGTCACAGTTTGAGGGGATATGGCGCTTCGTGGTGGGAAGGCATGCTGGTGGCAGCAGCCTAAAGTGGCGGCTGGCTCACATGTCAGAGGGAGAGAGCTAGCTCACATTCATCTTTCAATTCCATCTGGCCCCCCCCCCCCCCCCCGATGAACCATCCACATTTGGGGCAGATTACCACCTCAATTAATCCTCCTTGAGCAAGCCTTTGATGCCTCACTACCCCCTAGGCAATCAAGTTGACAACGGCTACATCACAGGCCCTGACTCTGGTCTCACATGTCCAGTCAGGCGCATTTTGCATTCCAGACTGTTCCTCCTGAGCCCTGCTTTCTCCCTGATCTATAAGAGGTGACCTATGACCCCTAGGTCAACTGGAAAGGAGGAAGAAGCTTAAGCTCTTGTGGTGTTGGGCCACAGAAGCCAAAAAGCTGGTGACCACTCGGGTGACATTCTGACTTCAGAGGCTGGTGGGGAGTGGCCTTTGGGCGGCAAGAGAAAGGTGATATTTCCTGGTTTGCTTCATTCTACACCATTTCCAGCTAGGAGCAGATAATGAACGATTCAGAGAATCAACTGTGACAGGTCACAACCTGTGGGAGTCCACAGCGGTGGGAGCCCAGCTCCTCCACTTCCTGCCAGTGGCCTTAGGCAAATGATCTCATCTCTTTAAGCCTCAGTTCCTGTTGGCACTGAGGAGAGAAAAGTCCTTTGAAGAAAGGGGTGTGGCAGGAACCAAGACAGTCTCAGAGTACCTACAGGCACTGGAGTCTCCCAAGTCCCTGCTCCTGCACATGGGAGCTTGTTCTAAGACCTGGTTAGCAGCCAGAGCCCCCCATGACCAGAGAAGGGCTCCTACTAGTCAGATGCCGGTCCATCACCTTCAGGCACATCGCCTGTCAGCAGCCATGCACTGTGCAAACAGGAGTATTAACTATAGTCCTTATAGCTGTGCTCACTAAACGGGTCTTACACCTAGCTTATCTTACCTTCCCTTGTGAGGACCTGATTTTGCAAACTCTGTTTTAAAGAAGGGGCTTCATCTTAAGCCATATAGTGAGCAGGGCCTGATCTCAGCTCCAGAAATGTGCTGCCACAGCAGAATTTGAACAGATGCCCTGAAAATGGCCAATTAAGGAGCTAGGAAGCAGGGTCATAAAATTAAACAATGTCCAGATGTTCTTTGGAGGCATCCTGTCCTTAAAGATACCTTCCCAGTTATTAATGGCTCTTTGTTAGGTTTTCATGCCCAAAACCTGACCAATGGTGTCAGAAACTACCTTCTCCTATGCCCTCCTTACCCAATTCCAAGACAACAGGACATGAATTCCCCTGATTACAGTGTTTCCCCTTTAATAGTTCTACCCTCCCAGGGCTCCCTGCCACACTTTCCGTACCCACCATGCTGGGGTGTTGGAAAGGTGCTGGTCCAAACTTGAGTTTGAATATTTAAAACCTTCATGTAATTTGCATTGGAAATCCAGGTCCTTGAATTCGTTTGGGGACCAGAAACTTGGGCATAACACCCTCAATGCTTAGTGAAAGACTGAGGTCCAAACAGGCTAATCCGCATCCTAAAACCCACAGGACCAGTCACGAAAAGAGCTAGTACTTAACCCCACAGATCAGTTCTAGGATTGAGCCCTTTTCTATGCACAACATTGAAGCCAGACGACTTGGAATAGATGTCAGAGGTGGCTTGACTAAATGGCAGAATCATTGGTGCTAAAATGGCAAGTCTGAGGCCTGATGTTATTCTCTGTGCTCTTACACTAGCCACTTAGCCTCTTGGAGAATCAGTTACCCGAGGATGACAAGGCGATTGGTTCACAGATCCCCCGGCAGAGGCATGTACAAAGCACCCAGAAGCACCCATTACTTCTGCTCTGGCTATTTCAGTAGAATCATGGGAATCTGGCCACCTTGCCCTTTCCCAACTTAGCCTCCAAAACACCAGGGTAAACCAAACCTCTCCCACCCTCCAAAGGTCAAGGTTGACTGGAGGAAGGGTGAAGGTCTTCTGCCCCACAGAGCAGAGCTATTAACAGCTAAAGCTACTATCAGGTGCCTGGAGGCTAGCTTCTCAGTCAGCAAGATCAGGAGTATATCCCAGTTTGAACACTGCGCTGTGTAAGATTAACACAAACTATTATCCTTTCTGTAAAGGATAATATTTTATAATATTTCCTTGTTTGTAAAATGGGGATAAGCACCATAGCCTCCTTTGAGGGGCCCTATGGAGCTGAAAGCTGAAAACACACACACACACACACACACACACACACACACATACACACACCTATGATGCAAGGAGAGCTCACAGGCCACTATGCCTAGGACAGTCAGGCACCTTGAGGTCTACAGGCTGAGGTCCCAGAATGTGAATCTTGAGTGCAGTTGGAGAGACCAGCCTAAGCGCCACAGTTCCCATTGTTCTTCTAGTCTTACCTTGCTTATCTGCTGAAGGGGGAGGTCCAACCCCACAATACAGGAGTGGGAAGGGCCTGAAAAGGCCACACAGGAAAGGCCAGAGAAGGGCAGGTTGTGCCTGCTTGAAAACGGCTGTGGCTGCCCCTTGGCACCTTCACGTCTTAGTCTCCTATCTCCTGAAGGTACTAGCTAGGTACTGGGCAGCTTGGTTCAAGAAGAGACCTTAGGGACTGCTGTTCCCATGGCAACAGGAGGCCTAGGTGCCACAGGTGCTATTAACTTTATCTTCCTGTATTGCCCTGGTCCCAGATCTGCTGCCTGCTTGGGAAGTGTGGGAACCCAGGGGCCCCTCCAAAATCTCCCCAGGGAAACATATACTCACAACTTGCTGTCCCAGAGCTGGGTGGTGACCGAAGCTGAGGAGGCAGAACCGTGTTCTAGACTGTATTTAAACAGTGGGTGCCGAGGGGCCGTGGGGGAGTCTGCTAGTGAATATTAACCAAGGTCAGCACAGTTATCGGAGGAGCAAACAGAGAGGGACTAAGTCCATCAACTGGGCCCTGAGCTACCACCCACACTGTCCGGGAAGAGAGCTCAGCCCTTTGCTCCCAAATCAAAGGTGTGAGGACATCCCTCATAAGCACAGCATCCAGCAGCATCCTAGTGCATCTGGTGGCCCGAGTCACACAGCCTCTGGGAAGGCCCCCCATGGCAAGCCTCAAAACTCTTCTGGACAATTCTGGGGTTGCCTCCTTGCAAACAAAATCAGTATTTGCTGAACCATCTGCCTACAAATGCCTGGGACTGAAGATTCACTGCCTCCCCGGGGGCTCAGTAGGTTGGGCACACTCTTGACAGATGTAGAAACAGGCCCAGAACAGGGATACTGCTCCTTCTAAGTATGAATATTAAATTCTTATTTTCTTTACAGGAGAATGGAATGTGACCGGCAGGACCCATCCATGACAGGCTGGAGCACAGTGCCCAGCAGACAGGCTAAGGGACAGAGATTGGGTCTGTAAGGAAGAGTGCTGCCCCAGACAAGTTGATTTACCTTTCTGAACCAGAGACATTTCTCCCTGTAGGATAGCAGATTGGATGCCAGCCAGTCGGATGCCAGCATGGTTGCTAGGGGTACATGAAGCACCTTGGGTAAAGAGTGCACACAGTAAACTCTTTATCTAAGAAGTCCTTTCCAGCCTTCCCAACCCCCCACCGTGCCCCTCCCATGAGCTGTGCCTGTTCCCACACTGAAGTTAGTGTGGGGACTTTCTCCTAGATGGGGGCTATCCTTGGGGATGGGGAAACTATGCAGGAACAGTCTCTCTGCTTTGGAGGGAGGAGAGGATAAGGTAGCCCTGGAAGGTTCTGCCCGTGGTTTGAAGGGGTTCAGGGTGGAGGCTATTGGGCTTTCCACTCTGACACTTTTCAAAACCTCATTCACATCCCACTGACCCTGTAAATGGTGTGGATGGTGAGTCCACACACGCCCCCACCCCTCCGCCTACTCCCACCCCAGTGGTCCAGCTTTCCTGGCTCTTGGCAGGGCACAGCAGGTGTTAGGTAGAGACATGATGCTCATGCGTCCATCCTCTGCCACTCTCTAGTTCCCTTGGGCTCCACCTTAGGGTGCCAACTGGATGTTCCACAGGACCCTGCAGTACGTGATGAGCTCAGACCTCAAGCTATCAGACAAGTCTTTTCACCCCCTGTGCCTCAGTTTCCCCATCTCTAAGATGGGGCTATGACTGCACATAGCTCCTACAAGAACTGTATGCAGTGGTTCAAGGGAAGCTAAGAGCCTAGGGCTCAAAGCATCCAACTGGCTCTTTCAGCTCATGTCCCTGCCAGTGGGTCTCCTTAATGTCACTGGATGGGGGTGAAGGTATAGGGTGGGATGGGGTGGATTGCATATTATCTCATTCAGTAACCCCTGTAGATCTGGGGAGTGGGTGGGAGTGTGCCTCCCTCACAGGAAACAGCTCAGCTTCTCCACCCCCATCCTCTTTCCCTCCCTCCCTCCCCCCAAACACCTGCCTTCCCATCCTTGTATGGGAGTGTTTATTCTACGTTCACCCAGTATCTGGAGAACCAGACTGTGGTTGAGGTGCGACTCCTTCTGCACTTCCCTTCTCTGGGCCTCAGTTTCCCCATCTGTACAATGCCCCTCCCATCTGTTGCACTAGGTGAATGGCAGCCTGTGCAAGTATCCTATCGCTCTCCTCAAACTCAACCCCCTCAGGCAGGCAGCAGCTGCAGGCAGGTGGGAGGTCCCAGAGCTCTACCTGAGAATCCTGGCCAGGCTCCTGACAACCAAGCCTCCAATCCCTCTGGTGGCTGCTGTTTCCACTCCTCCTCAAGTCAAATCCTTGGCTCCCAAGGCTGTGTCGGGAAGCCGGCGTGCTAAGCGTGTCTGCTGTCTGCCTGCCAGGCAGGAGGGCAGTTCTGGACAGTAGCGCTAGGTCCGGGAGGGGCGGGAGCTGGGGCAGGAAGGGGCCTCGCCCTGTGCCAGGAGCACATCAGACCAGTCCTTCCTGGCCCAAGCAGTACTGGGAGCCACCTATTGTACTGGCTGTGGCCACACCATATGACCTAGTGTGGGCTCATCTACACTGGCTTGTAAATGAACTGGTCACCTCTGGAAGAGGAACAGTGGCCCTGGCTTAGAGGATCTCAACAGGGCTCAGCCCCAGTATCTTGCCAGGTTTTCTGGGACTGTAGCAGCAAAAGGGCCATGCCAGTCTTCCATGCCAAGATGAGCCCCTGAGGCTGGGGCAGGGGTGTGCATTTGTATGTGCATGCATGCATGCTTTCATAACCTAAGTGTGTCAGAAGGGACAGTGGGCAGGACGGGCCATCTGACGTGTAAATGAAGAAGACCACAAAACTAGAGCTTCTGAGGCAAGGGGGGCTTCAGGTGGAGATCCTACCCTTTTGGTCAGAAACCCTATGCCCAGTGTTCCTTCCCCTCTGGACCAGTATGGTAATGTGAGCAGAATCCCTGGGGGGACCTCACAGCCACTCTCCAGGCCACAGTGGGGGAAAGTCTTGTCCATTGGTTACTTCTAGAACTGTCTGTGGTGACATCTAGGCTGTTTGGGAGGTAAAGGGCTTCTGAGAAGATTCTAGGGAAATCCTCACAGGGTTCTGGCTGGAAGCAGGGGCCTTGAGTGTGCACTGCCAGTGGCTGAGCACTGAACTTGGAGTCTGCAGCAAAGAGGGGAGTAGGATTCTGTTGGGGGAAGGCAGAGCCCATCTCATCAAGGACGTAAGGGAGAATGATGGCAGACTTAGGAATAGCATTCTGGAATGAGTGTGACCTGCCCCAGGCAAACACACCATGAGGACACACACACACACACACACACACTCAGACATACACAGAAACTCACACTCACAGACATACAAACGCACACAGACACATACAGAGGCAGACAGACACACTGACAATCCCTCTCCCCCCCACCGCACACACATGCACACAGACACATACACATGAGTACACACAGGCACAAGTACACACACACACACATATACACACGCACAGATACACACACTGACCCACACATGCACACAGACACATGAGCACATACATAGTCACAGGCACAGGCACGAATGCACATATAAGCACACACAGGTGCACACCACACACAGGCACACATGTGCTCATGCACTCTCCTGGGTGCCCACTACAGAGCACTGGTTCCAGCCTTGCTCCCAGCTGGATCTTAGACAATCCACTTAACCTCTTCATGCCTCAGTTTCCTCATCCGTCTCACTGAGGCCTAGCAAAAGGATTGCAGGGTCTGAGCAGAGCACCTGCTGTGCATGGCCCCTGGCTAGGGGCAGTACCTTTTGCCCAGAGCCACCACCTAGTCAAGCATCTGGTTACCCAGTCCTGGGGGAGCAGAAGGTCCTCATTTCTCTCCCTGAAGGCTCAGTTCTTCCTGTGCTTCTTTTTCTAAACGTGTGTGGTGGGCAGGGCATTTGGGATGACTGACAGTAGGCAGACGGAGTGTGTGGAGGGCTTCTCATCTCCTCGAGCCTTTCCTCGTGGTTGTGATGACAGTTGGATGGCACTGTGTTGGCGAGCATTTCACACTGAGGCCTCTCTACTGACCCAGTGCTGGCTGCATCTGATTTAACTGGGTGGTCCAGGTTTATCTTCTGGGGAGGAACTGAATCAGCGCAGACTCTGTGCCTCCACCTGGCATCTTCCAACATGCCAACCCCTGATATGTATAATATAGATATATTTATATGTACCATATAAATATATATATCTAACCTTCTGGTAGCTTCCTATGAAGGGACAATTATTCTTTTCTGGAACTCTCTCTCTGCCATTCTCAGCTTCCTGCTTTCATGTCTCATCTTTCCTCAGGGTAGAAAAAGAAAGGTTACTCTGTGCATCGCAAATAATGATGTCATTAACCCAAGGAGTGGAAGATGTGACTGTAGCTTCATTTCCTTGTTAAATTAATGGAGCTAGAGGCTTTGTGTGTTGATTAATTTTTATAGCAATCCCCTTTTCATACTTTAACTTTGCTCATTTGAAGTTCTGGATCAAGGGCTGGAGAGATGGCTGAGCTGACTGCTCTTCCCAGAGGGCCTGGGTTCAATTCCCACTACCCACATGGTGGCTCACAACCATCTGTAACTTCCGTTCCAGGAGATCTGACACCCTCTTCTGGCCCATGAAGCACCAGGCATGCAAGTGGTGCACAGACATCCACGCAGGCAAAATACTTATACACATAAAATATAACATACGACATATAAAATGTAACATAGGACATTATGACTGTTACGCAGTTTTTGAGAGACTAAACCTATCTCAGTTTCCTTTTCGGTGATTAATTTGCCACATTTTGCCCAATAGGAACTCTTGAGCTGATGTGTGTATGTGTCTGTGTGTGTGCATGAGAGAGAGGGAGAGTGTGGGGGAGAGATTTCTCTTTGACACCTGCTGACATTTTGGAAGCCTTGTATTCTGGCAGTGACGCCAGGTCAAGCCCCATGTGCATTTTCTCCAGACATAATGTCCCTGTGGGAAACAAATAAGGGGTTTGTGCAAGACCTTCAGTGAATCACTTGTGGAGTGGAACATGCAGGACTTGCCGTAGAGGGGCCAAGGGACAGCCAGTAGGTGTTTGGGGTTTGTTATGCACTAACACAAACTTGGCAGAGGTGGCTCAGACAACACAGGCCTCAATTCTTAGAACTTGCCCAACTCCGACCTTGGCTTGGTTTGACCGACCTTGTTGACTTTTTGGTGTTGACCTTGAACATTTCTGTTTGCTCTGTTTTACCAGGTCCCTCCCTGCTGTCATTTGACCACGCAGATCCTTAAATGGACTCCAAGATGGTGGGCATCCCTTATTAACTTATAATTGACACTTATCAGGCACTGCCTGGCAGGCCTTGTTCTAAAAGGCGTTAACTTGCATGGCCCCTAGACAGCCAACACACTTCCTACCTCTTGAGAAACAGAAATGCAGTTAAAATGTGGTGGAGACGTTTTTATTTGGGTGCGCGTAGCGGAACACATCGGAGGTCATAGATGGAGAGTGGAAGCTGAGCTGCTGTGCCCCAAAGGTTAAGAAGTAAGGAAGTGGTTTGAAAACAGAGACTTCTCCAGGGGAAGCGAGAAGACTGGCAAACTCAGTAGTCAGACGTAAGCCAGGTGGTAGTAGATTTTCTAAGTCCACATGTGGTATAGCAGCTCATTAGCCAGAGTAGAATTTCTCAAACCTTGCAAAGTATAGTAGGTTCTAGAAAATTGTTCCTTCTGGTAGAGTGAGTTCCAGGCAAGATGTTTTGCCGTTCTGAAGCCAGGTAGAACCTTGTGGGGAAAGGGAAGCCAAGAGAATGATGCAATCCACCACCCACCACTGTTTTTCTCACTCTAAGAGAGCTCTACCAGTTCTGACCTCCTGAACATGGTCCTCAATTTCTCATGGAGCAGACAGAGGGGGCAGGGGTGGAAGTAGTCCTGGGCTCAGTGGGATGGCTGGCTGACCATTCTGCAGCCATTTTTTTTGAATGGTTTACCTTTTGGGACAAATGTGGAAACTGCTGACAGTGCGTGCCCACCCTTCCTCTTTGCCTCCCTCTTGGCTGCTTCTACAGCCTTCATCCATAGCACGCTCACAGCAACTGTTGCTTACTGAGCCCGTGGCACGAGACAGATGCCCTTCCGAGCACTGCATGGATGCTGATGCCCGCACTGAGCCCTCGGGTGCATGCTTGTCGGATTTTTACATTGTAGATGAGGCAAGAAAGGTTCTCTGGAGTCCAGCGACTAGCCTAGCCCACCACAAGGCTGGTAAGGGACAGAAAGGACAACCTAACCTGATGTGTGACTGGAGGAACGTGTCATGGATCACCAAAGCTCAGCTGCATTTCTAGAAGGCAAGTAACGTGAGGCAGGGGAATCAGAAAGGAATTTCTGCCTTTTTGGTTTTGTGCTAAGCATAGAAGAGGATGTCTGAGCTAACTGAAGGGCAGAGTTAATTGAGGGGAAGAAATGGTGCCTTGCTCTTATTGGGAAGTTAAGGGGGAGCATCTCTTGCCAGAGTGAGAACATCTGGGTTGTCAGAAGTTTGTGTGGGGCATGTCCCTTCTTAGATTAAAGAAACGAAGAGAAGCCAGGAACGACGCAGGCCTGAACTCTTCAGTTCGGGTATGTATTATAAGAACTTGTTTCAGAAAAGTTTTTAAAAGTAAATAATAACTAAACAAATATGCCTTGTTCTTTGAGCTGGAAGGGAAGACTAGAGAGAGGGAGGGTGGCAGACAAGACCGTCAATCCTGAGACCCCACCCCACCCAAACCTGCTTCCTTATCTGGCCTCTCTGGTAGGGGAACAGGTCCTGTTCACGCAGGAGAGCAGTGTGAGGGCTGAACTGTGAGGGTGGGAGCCATTGCCAGGAAAGGGGATTGCCTCATTGACTGGTTGTCCCTTTCTGCCTAGAGCCCCACCCAGCCTGGCTGGTGCTTGGGCCTCTCACCTTGACATCCAGGGCACTATCTGGGTGCATCCTGCCAGAGGCCAGGATTAGACAGCACAATGCCTGAATCCTAACACTAGGGCCTTAGTATTGCTGAGCATTGAGTAAGTCAGGCAAGCACCATAGGTCACTGCGTCTCTGCCACCAAGGTCTGTTCAGAGCGGACATCTAGAAGATGTGTGCTCTGGGTTTCTGTGCCCTTCCCGCATCTCCACTGTCCACAGGTCTCAGCTGTGGGAAGTAGCTGGGGGAAATTCTGTTGAGAAACTTGTACCCAACTAATGGAAGCTGTGTGGTCAGCGTTAAGACAGCCAAGGGTTCCTTGAAGAAGTCCTCCGTCTACTGTGGCGCCCTCTAGAGGCCACTGTAGGAGTTGAAGACAAACACACAGGCAGGCATATAACCAGTCCTATTCAAGACTTTGGAGTTCTCCTACCGTATAAAGGAGAGTCATATGGGGTTCTCCTTTCTGCTCTGGAAAAATGATGGTCCTAACACCCCCTGAAGGTTGAATGATATGGACTTCGGTAACATCTCAGGGTCTGGGAACAGAGTTATAGTTGTTTGGTAACACAAATGAATGCATGGAAGCACACTTGGCATAGTTAAGAGTGCACTTGGCATACCTGGGAGTGACTGGCACAGGGCGGATGGAAACCTACAATGTGGCCTCTTTTACTATTTTCTCTCATCGCTTTTGGGCTTTCACTATAAGCATGAAGACATGAAAGAACAGGGTGGGCGAGGCAACATATGCCCTGCCATTCCAACACCTAGGTGTAGTGATATTTTGTTTGTGTTTTAACAAATAAAGATAGCCTAAAGAGTGCAGAGCTAAGCCACTAGAGGCCAGGGAGTGGTGGCACACACCTTTAATCCCAGAACTCAGGAGAAAGAGGCAAGGGGATTTCTGTTAGTTCAGGGCCACCCTGGGCTGCACAAGGTTGATTCTGTCTAAGAGAGAAACAGAGCTCATACTAAGGTGATCCCAGCACTCGGGATCCCACACCTTTAATCACAGCACAGGAAGGTGGAGACAGGTGTGATATGGCTGGGTGGAGAGAGGACTATAAGGCAGGAGCTCCGTGCAATCTGAGGTTTGGTGGAGATAGAGGTAGTTTGAGGACAGGATCGCCCCTTTGGTCTGAGCATTGGTAGAGGTGAAGAAACTCTCTAGTGGCTGGCCTTTGTTTCTCTGATCTTCGACATTAAACCCTATATCTGTCTCTGGGTTTTTATTATTAATATCAATTAAAATTCATGCTACACCTAGGAGACAGAGGCAGGAGGATCACTGAAAAACTGAAGCCAGCTTGAACTATAGACTGAATTCCAGGTCAACTGGACTATATATTGAGACCCTGTCTCAAGCGTCAACCATCAATGAAGAGAAATTCATAACACATTGTAAAGGGTAAGAATATGTGTGTGTGATACACACACAGATATGTAAGTGTGTATATATATGTATGTATGTACATATATGTAAGATTCTAGAAGAAGACAAAGGGTGATTATCCCAGAATGCAGGCTTGCCAACCGGGGCCACTTAGACTTTGTTCTTTATTGTCTCGTGTGTTGTTTACATTTTAATAAGAACAATATGTCTTTGTAAGAAAGGGCTTCATTTCATTTTAATGAACTCTTGCTTGTGACCTCTCTTTAGGATTTACACTCCCCCTCACCACCACATCACCTACGCTTAGGGCAGTTCTGCGACAGTCTCCAGATATGTTTATCCAAACTATGACCCCAAGTTGTGGTAGTTCCTATCGGCCATGAGCACGAAAGGTTTGAGGGTTACCCAGGAATTGAAGCTCTGGGCGTCTGTGAGCAGTTTCTAGACTGGCCTACTAGAGATGGAAAGACTCACCCTGCTTGCAGCTGCATGTGCCACGGAGTGTAGTGATATTTTATTTGTATTTTAATAAATAAAGCTTGCCTGAAGATCAGAGAACAAAGCTAAGCCACTAGAGGCCAGGGAGTGGTGGCACACACCTTTAATCCTAGGACTCAGGAGAGAGAGGCAGATGGATCTCTGTGAGTTCAAGGCCACCCTGGGCTACATAAGATGGATCCAGAAACAGATCCAGGTGACGGTGGCTCACACCATTAATCCAAGTTATTGGGAGTCACACGCTTTTAATCCCAGCACCAGGGAGGTGGAGACAGGAGCAATATGGCTGGGTGGAGAGAGAAATGAAGAAGGGAAGAAACAGGAACTCAGTGGAGTGTGGAGTCTGGAGATTCATGGAGATAGGATCTTGCCTTTTTGGTCTGAAGATATGATAGAGGTAAAAGGTCTCTCTAGTGGTTGGCTACTTTGTTTTTTTTTTTTTTTTTTTTTTTGATCTTCAGCTTGATCCCTAATATCTGTCTCTGGGTTTTTGCTTCTTGCTTGGAAACAAGGTCCCAGCTGTGTCCTCATACTGCCACCCCCATGATTTTCCCATCTCACTGGACTTGTGATGCCAAAATGAGGCAAAATGTGAGCCAGCTGTGAGCCAAAATGAGATCTTCTTGCCTTAAGTTGCTTTGCCAGGAGCTCTATTACAGGAATGAGAAAAGTAACCGGTGCGTAGACTGAATGCCTGCCCTCCCACACAGGAATGAAGCAACGAAGACACTGTTTGCACATCTTTCTGTATGGGCACATACGGTGCCCACGGGGCAAGCTGCATATGGCTGTGGGCCTCTGGGACTCTATAGGGATGGCTCCCTCAGAGCCCTGGGGTTACAAAGTCTTGATCTAAAGAGGTTTCAGAATAAGTAGCTCATTCCGTAGAGTGACGTTGTCCACACATTGCTGCAACTCTCTCCTCTTCTGCTGACCTTGGCATCAGTGAGGCACCCGTGTGAAGGTAAACCTATTATCTTCAGTGTTTGTCTACCATCAGGAAGGGTGACTCCTGAGTAAATCGCTCGCATACATCTCTCCTGACGCATTTCTCCATGGCTGCCAAGAACGCCACCTTGACAATTCAGTTTCTAGGAACATTTGCCATCTCTATTCCCTCTTGTACCATGGGTAAGCTCCATGCTGCAATGAGCTGCTGGGAGACACGGCAGGCGTTCCAGCAAATGTCTGTAAATGCTCAGCTGCTCCGTGTCCTGGCAATCTGGCTTCTAAAGGTCCCCGGAAGGAGATGCTTGCCTGCTGATCTGAGCAGCAGCAGTCATTTAAAATCAGGTGGTGTTTGAGTTTGTGATCTTTGAGATGAGCAATAAGACACACAGACACACATACTGTGCTCATAATTTAGCTGTTGACACCCAAACAATTTGCAATTCACATCTACTCTGCCTCTGAGGCTGGGGAAATGGCCAGGCCCTCAGTGGGAGCAGGAGGGACGTGTGTGGCTCAGGAAAAGAATAATGCTAAAGCTGATCTAAACTCCCTATGTCTGATCGGGATGCCCACAAGCCTAGGAGCTGGCAACCACCAACATAGAAATGCCTGGTACCTGAGCCCAGCCAACCATAAACTTGCAGCATCCTTGCAGCTCAATAAACCTCGAGGATCCACAAATCTGAGCAATGTTTATAGGAAAGGCCACTTTACACGACAGTCTGGTTTATTAATTGTAGAGATGACAAACTGGCCTCATTGAAGGAGCTATTGCCACTCACATTAGGGCACCAGTATCTTTGTGCTGTGGAACTCTGGAAGCCAGATGCCAAGCTGAGTAGAAACTTCTAGAAGAAAGAATGGTTGGTTAGTTGGGCATAGGAGACATGCTACACTTTCCAGTGTCTGGTTTTCCTTTGCTTTAAGGCTCCTGGAAAGCAACACTTCCCAGCCAAACTGCTGATGGATCTATACTTTGTCTAGAGACAGAAAAAAGCACTGTCTGCTCCATCTGGACTGAAACACTGAGGGCCCTGAGTGAGTCCCTTTATGTAACAATGGTCAATGTGGGAGTCTTGTGCTGAGATGTGAAATTATAAAGAGTGACACCTCACCCATGACGTCTGGAAGGACAGGTGTTCAAGTGTCCTCCTAACCATGGCCAGTTCACATGAGAGGTGTTTATAATGGCACCCCTAAAAGCATGGGACTAACGCTTAAAGGAACCTGATCTAGGAAGGTGAAGACAGGAAGGCATTGGGATTTTGCTGAAGCCTCCTATGTTAGAGCCACAGAACAGCCCTGATCCTGAAACTGTCAGTTAGTTAAAGTAATACATCTCTTATTCGCCTGGTTAAAGTTAGTAATTTTTTTTTGGAAAGTCCAAATTAGAAGTAATGATTTCACATACTTAATGTAAGGCTAGAAGCCAAGTCTCAGTCTGTATACATAATGCAGCCTCACCATTTTTAGCTTAGTTTTTAAGTATATGGGTGCTCTGCCTGCATAATGTGTCTGGGTACCGATTGTGTGCCGGGGCCCATGGAAGCCCTAAGAGGACTCTGGATCTCCCCTGGCACTGGGACTACAGACAGCTGCTAGTCATGTGGGGTCTGAGGACTGACCCGGGTCCTCCGGAAGAGCAGTCTGTACCTTTGACTGCTGAGCCATCTCTCCAGCCCCAGGCTTAACCATTTTTAGATGCAAATTCTCAAAGGTATTGTTCTGGTAGATCAGGTGGAACCACTTTTCTGTGTTCTGGGAAGTCGATAATGTGTTTACTCACCTCTGTGCATCCCACAGCACCTGATACCAGCTCCTGCAGGAAAAAACTATTTGTCAGAGAAAATAAGCTCAGGTAGAGAGGGGAATTGTGCTGGAGCAGGGAGTGAGGGCTTGCCAGCATTGACTCTCTGTGGTCGAGGCCCATCGGTCTAATGAGTGTGGTTGGTAGCAGGGGTACTTCAGGCCCTGCACGGTGGAGAAGAAAGAGCTCAGTCTTCTGTGTCAGAATGTAGAAAAGGACCAGAGGGAGATTTTAGAAATTCCCTTCTGGTTACAGTGCAGCAAGAAATAGCTTCATAGGCTGCGAATAAGAATGGACAGGAGGGGAGAAGATATTTCAGGAGGCTGAGGAAATGGAGAGAATAAGAAATCGTTTCTTAGAAGACTAAGAGCAAATCAGAGAAGTGGGGGATGATGGCCGGGAACCACTGGGGATGTGCTTGATAGAGCTCTCAGCAATAGTGAAGTTACAATGGGACCAATCGTTAGAGCTCTCAGCAATAGTGAAGTTACAATGGGACCAATCGATAGAGCTCTCAGCAATAGTGAAGTTACAATGGGACCAATCGATAGAGCTCTCAGCAATAGTGAAGTTACAATGGGACCAATCGTTAGAGTCCTGTTGTTCCCAGTCTCCTGCTCCTGCGGGTAAGAGGTGAGCACACAGAGGACTTGCTTGCTTCGTTAGGGCTGGGTTGTGCCCTGTGCTGAAAGGAGAAAGACTCAATCTGGCTGAGGGACCATCATCCGAGAGGAAGGGCGGGCACTGGAAAGATCTACGCGTGTGACTCTAAGTCATAGGCGACCGGAGGAGGGACGTGTGTTGTGACGTGGGACAGGAAACAGATAACGACACAAGTGTCAAGTTATGTGGCAGAGAAAATTAAGAAAGGCAGAGGTGGAAAGTCTGAATGTGCGTGGGAAACCAGGCCAGGCAGGATGATTAGGGAAACCATTTATGAGGGAGGGAGCCAAGCTTTGCACTGGAAGGGAAAACATGCCAGGCGGAGGGATGGCATCACGCCTAAAGGCCCTGAGGCGGGGAAGAGCTTGCTCCGGGACCTACAGGATGCTTCCCGGAGCTAGAAAAGAAAAAGAACACATGGAGAACCTTCAGGAGGTGTTGGTGTGCAAAGTCAGATGACCACTTCTGACTGTGGATCCCAGGTACCACATGGACTCTCTAGACCTGCGCCCTGGGTCTCCTGTGCTGACGTGGTGGTGACAACGTCACTTCAGAGAGGATGCCATGCCTGGCCTCCAATAAAGCTCCTACAAAGCTCTAAGAATTGTAGCCAAGTCAGTGCCCCTGTCTTAAAATTCAAGCCATATATTATTATGGCCGGTGCTCTAGCTTTTCCATGGGAAACCCGTGGCGTCTCTAAACTCAGTTCTACTAGTCAATGATCCATTCGATTTCATGGCTTGCTTGCCTTAGACTTTGAGCAATGTTGTTGGTCCTGTGGCTGTGCCAGGCAATTCTCGAGCCAGCATGGAGGTGCTAGCATTTCTCGGATGGTGACTGGGCCACGAGCTGGTGGGCCCTGTGTTCTTTCTGTTTGCAAATGTGTCCTTATTGCACAAGTGTCGGGTACGTAGTTTCAAAAGAATGAAGATCCACTCTCGACCATGAGAAGGCGGCGAGCAAAGGCACTCCATGGGGGAATGGCCATAAAGCCCATTTCCCCAGGTGTTGCTATCAAAGTGACCCCTTCACGACTCACTTAGTTGAAACTGCAGAGGAGTCAGGGCAGGGCCTCACAGAACAGTTTTATTAGTGGTTTTTATGTGCAGGGAGGAGACAACTGCTTGCTGTCTGTAGCAGTCACGTCTCAGGGGACATGACGGAGCAGTGATGCTTTATATTTTGAATGATGTGTCTCTGTATGGGTACTTGCATGTGAGTGCAGGTGCCCACAGGAACCAGAGGCATCAGATAACTCCTAGGACTGGTCCTGAGTCACCCACCAAGCATAAGTGCTGGGACCAAAACCCAGGTCCTGCAAGAAAAGCAGTCTCTCTCTCTCTCTCTCTCTCTCTCTCTCTCTCTCTCTCTCTCTCTCTCTCTCTCTCTCATTCTTCTTTCATATAATACCTCTAGACCACAGCCTCCCCTCTCTCCACTTCTCCAGATCCACCGCTTCTGTTCCCCTTCAGAAAAGAGCAGGCCTCCAGTGGATATCTACTGAACATGGCATAACAAGATTCAATCAGACTAGGCACAAGCCCTCATACCAAGTGGACGGGGCAACCCAGTAAGAAGAAATGGATCCCAAGAGCAGGCAAAAGAGTCAGAAACACCCCCATTACCACTGTTAGAAGTTACACACACACACACATACACACACACACACACCAAAAAACCAAGCTAAACAACCATAGCATGTATGCATAGTGCAGACCCATGCAGGCTCTGTGATTGCTGCTTCCTTCTCTGTGAGCCCCAATGAGCCCCGTTTAGTTTATCCTTCTGATGTCCTCAGCCCCTCTGGTTCCTACAATTCTTCCACCCACTCTTTCACTGGGTTCCCCAGGCTCTGTCTGATATTTGGCTGGGGGTTTCTGCATCTGCTCCCATCAGCTGCTGGAGGAAGCCTCTCTGATGACAGCTGGGCCAGGCACCAGTCTATGAGTGTGGAGCATAGCAGAACATCATTAGGAACCAAGCCATTGACTTTTTTTAGTCATGTTTGGTTCTACCCTAGGTCTCTGGGCCACAGCTTCTGGTTTCTGACCATCCAGGCAGTGTTAGGTATGGGCTCCCTTTCGTGATACGAGTGTCAAATCAGACTAGTCACTGGTTGGCCACTCCCCACAAGCTCTGAGCCACAATTGACCCAGCACATACTGGCAGGCAGGACAGGTTATAGACTGAAGGGTTTGTGGCTGGGTTGGTGTCCCAGGACTGCCACAGGAAGCCTTCAGCAAGCACACTTAATTGTTGAGCCATCTCTTTGGCCCCAGCAGTGATATTTTATGTTCTAGGAAGAAATCAAGTATTGTATTGGCTATTCTAAATTCTAGACTAGGATCAAGTGGGTGGTAAAGGAACCAGCTGGCCATTGGGTATAGATGGCCACTATGCCCAACAGGCTGGACCGACCAGAGAAACCATCTGTATATCTGAAGATGGAGGCTGGGTGACCTGCAGGAGCCTGTCATTAGAGAGCACCCTGAGTTTGAGAAGGTGAAGTCCCCATCATCTTGTCGTGTCTGTTGGGGTCTCTCTGACTGCTGACCTTGGGTTCAAGCCAGATGGCAAAGGAAAAGATGGCACACAAGACTCAGAACTGTCTGAATCTGGAGCTGAGACTATAAATTGACAATCTTTGGTTCTTCGGGTGCTCAAGATAACATCTTGGGTTGTTCTTTAATCCTCTCCTTCTCAATTCATTCCCAGTAGAACATCTGAGTGGCCCTCCCTGCAGGAAAAATGCAGTGTGGTGACCTGCTCCATTGCTATGGTCCCTGCCACCATCACCCCTTGCGTGAGTTATTGCCTGCTCTCTGGCTCATGAGTGGAAGGCTTGATCTTAAGGGTGTCATTGTTGAGAAAGGGCCTAATGAGAGGTCATTATGTCACTGGGGCCCTGCTCATGGACAGGAAAAAGGTTCTTCTGGCAGGCCTGAGTTGGTTCTGTAGAGCTGAACAAGCCTGGCAGCTCCGTGGCCTCCCTGGGTTTCTTCCTGGCAATGCGATCCCTCCATTTTCACATGTTTCCACTGTTCTGATGCCACCTGCCAGAAGGACCTAAGACCTCCAGGACATAAGACCTCCCATGAGCTGAATAAATCTCTTTCCTTTATAAAATTACCTTGCCTTAGGAAGTCTGCTATACTCATAAAAACAGTTTGACAGGGCTGGGGGGAAGGGCACCTGGCTAAGAGCATTGACTGCTCTTCCGGAGGACCCAGGTTCAATTCCCAGAGCCTACAGGGCAGCTCACAAACATCCGAAACTCCAGTTTCAAGGGATCTGACACCCTCTTCAGGCCTCTGTGCGCATATGCACGTACAAGTACATTTCTGGTACACAAACATGCATGTAGGCAAAGTACCCATGCACATAAAATAAAAATAAGTTAATTTAAAAAAAAAACCCACCCAGTGTGAAACATGGCAATGACTTCTGCATTTAAGGTAAGTCTTCCTACCTCAATTGATCTAGAAAGTCCCTCACAGACATGCTCAGTGCTCAGCTGTCAACATGAACATCACAGTCCCCTTTGGCAGGATGATTGCGTGCGGTGCAGCATGCATACGCAGGTTAGAGCTGGGTTTGTCCTCTGTGGGTCCCTGCAACTGCACAAAAAGGAAAGAGCTACCCAAGTGGAGTGCTGTGGGAGCAGAAAGCAGCATGTTGGGGAGCCTGACTGAGTAAGGACTGCGCTATCTGGATTTCCATAAACCAAAGGGAATGCCTGGAAGAGGCCACATGTCTACCCCAGTCACCCTTTAGTGAGTGCTGATCTCTCTGCAGATGGGTCTGTCTCAGGTTCCATCCCTGTATGTGAACCATGCCTTTTGCAGGCCGCCTGGATTCTTCTCTTCACTCTGATCAGGATCTGATTGTGTGGTAGATGATTGCTAATAAGGCTGAAGATTTGCTCCCCACCCCCACCCCAACACACACACCTGGTTTCTGCTTTTGACCTCAGAATTAATTTTGCTCTTGAGATTTTTCCCCCCAAAACTCTAGCCTTCCTGGTTGTTTCAAACAAATAACCTAGTCAGTACTTAGAAGTTGCTATTTATTTGACTAGCCGCCTTTTCATTAATGAATACTGGCCTTGCCTCTAGGCTCCTAGCCCTGCCCAGGCAGGAGTGGGAACTTTATATTACTCAGTCCCCATCAAAGCACATGGCCAAAGATCAAAGCTGTCTCTCTTGTCTTTGACCAAACCCAACCAGCAAGTGTATGTATTTGTGTTTGTGCGTGTGTGTGTGTGTGTGTGAGAGAGAGAGAGGGGGGGTGTGTGGTAGTGGTGTATATTTCTCCTTAAAGTTTAAACAAAATTTTATGTGTTTATGTGTTTTGCCCACATGTATGTTCCGTGTACCATGTGTGTGCCTGATGCTGGAGGAAGCTAGAAGAGGGCGTCAGATTCCCTGGAACTGGAACTGCAGATGGTTGTGAGTCACCATGTGCTGGGAATCAAACCTGGGTCCTTTGGAAGAGGTGTGGTGACCTACGCAAGATAGAGCTGTCACCATCCCAGCATGGGTAGGGTAGGGTACATTAGGTTCCACCCCAGCTGAGGAGCTTTTGGCGATTACTGGAGGTAGCCATTGTTGAGTTGCTCGAATTCCAGTAACCAGCCCAACGCCCGTGCATGCTCATGCAAGCAGCTCTAGCTAAACCCAATGGGGCATACAAGAGAAAAGATGGAAGCAGGAAGGGGTGTGTGGAGAAGAAAGGTTCCAGAGGAGGTGGAAAGGAGATAAGAGAGGGGAAGGGAGAGTGAATTTGATCAACATACATGGTACACGTGCATGAAATTGTCAAATATGCAGTATGGAATTACTCACAAGGAATGAGAAGTTGCCAGAGATCCTGTCCACCCACACGGTCAAACTGGCATCTGTCAATGATGCCCTGGGTTGGTGAGATCCCTTACAGGAGGGCATGGGGAAGGAAGAACCATACATTTAAAAGTCAGAGTTGCTGTGAACTGTTCTAGTATAAGACAGGAGCGGTGTCATCTGTGGATGCTGTGGAAACAAGATTTTGGACTTCAAGGAAGATCGTCCATTTTTCTCAGATCCTGTCCCCACTGATCAGAGCTGTCACGAAGGATGCAGTGCTGATCTTGTCATCAAATCCCTTAGCTTCAGGTTCTGTTTCCCAGGGACTAGAACAGAGAATGGACTTCATTGAAAATGAGGCAATTTTTACCTTTTGCTCCATGATAAACAAGTGTTGGTTTTGACACAAAAACTGTGCTTTTAATGAGTCATTGTAGGACAGATTGATGCTCTGGAATTTGTTGTGGACCATAAGCTAAGTTCTGTCAGCTGTATTGTCTGTCTGTCTGTCTGTCGAGAGCCCTTGTCTTTCTGCAAAAAATAGCCTAGGAAGAACGTCTGAATCAGACTCTGCTGTGGTCTGTGTTGCACTGATACCTCAGTCCCAGTGAGACAGTATGAAGAGAGGTGACCAGGCACGAAGGTGAAGTCCTCAGAATGGAATTGTGACCTGTGTAAAAGAGGACCAGGGTGACTACTTTTTCTCTTGCAGAGTGAGGTGACACACAGAAGGTAGCCTCTGTGCGGAATGGGCTTTCTCCAGTCATCAAATCTGCTGGAGCCTGATTTGGGCCTCAGAACTATGAGTGGTTACCACTCCGTGGTATAGGAAACACCCAGTCATAGGGACCGGTTTTAAAATCCTGGCAGGACAGAGACTGGCTGCTTAAATGGATGATTGGTGCAATGGCTGAGCTGAGACACCACACGTTCATTGCTTGTGGTGCTGGGGCTGGGCAATTTCAAGATAAAGTTGAGTGGGTGAGTGGACCACGTCTCCCCGGGGCACCGGACACTGTTAAAATCTGTGAAAATTACTGTTAGTGTTAATGATGAGCTCTCTAGCTGTATGGCGTCAGCATTCCTTTTGATGTCCATTTCCCCGTACGTAAACAGGCGTGCTTGGAATGAAGCAACGTGATTTCCTAATTGGCAGCTGTTGAGCTGATCCTTGTTGCCCTGGATGCCTTGAGCGAAGGACGGCCAGTCTAACAGCTAGCTGGACAACCCTTGCCTTTGCACTGACCTTCCCGAACATGCTGCGTAGTCCTTCAGACAGCTGCACAGAAACAGCAGGAAGCTGAGTTCCCTGACTTGCAGAGGAGTTACTCCATCCAGCCAGAGATGGTTGAAAACACAGTTCTTATCGATTTCTCTTCCCCTCACCCACACTTTATGTAATGTCTTATAACCATTTTTGTCTTGGCCAGAGGAGTAGCATCATTCTCTCTAGGATTTCTATAACTGGTGATAGGAGGTAAGAGTCACTGGTCCAAAAATCTTCTCTCTCATGACTGCGATTGGCGTTTAGAGGCAGGGCTTCGAGTGGTTCAGAGCACAACTTCTCAATGATTGTGACTTCTTCTAAGAGCCAAGGCTGTGACCAGTTCAAACAGCTCATCTTGCTATGCGTGCAGGCTGCTCGGGCTCACTCACGAGTATTCTGGGTGACGCTCCTTTACTGCCCCCCCATCACCTGTTGCAGCGTTTGGCCTAATAAAAGATCTCTTCTTCCTGCTTCCAGGACTGCAACCTGAGCTGGTAGTACAAAGAAAGAATCTGCTGAGACGGAAGAACGGTGGCCCCAGTGGGCACCGGCTGCCCTGCAGCCAAAGGAGCAGCAGGACATGGAGTGTGGTGGGTTCAGGGCGCAGGGAAGCTGAACTAGACAGAGATGTCAAGAATCGGGGGGTTACTGGCACTGAAAAGGGAACAAGGGCTGTAAAGATCCAGAAAAGAGACTCAGTAGGTCCGGGTCACTAGAAGAAACCCAGAGAGTTGCCAAGACTTCACACCCAAGGTTGGGCACTAAAACAAACAAGTCGGCTGCTGGGAGCCCAGGCTGCAGGCACTCAAGACCAGAGAAGGCCGTAACACCAGAGGGCACCACTGTCTGCTGCCTCTGCCTGTCTACTGTTGCCAACAAAGGTTGGGGGGACATAAAGGTTGCTAGACCAACACTTGATCTTCTTCTTGCCTGCCCATGATGCCTGTCTGTCAGGGCATGGCCAAAGGACCCCAGCGAGCTAATTGGTGACAAAGGTGTCTGTGGATCTGGTACCAGATGGGCCCCACCCAGGCATCCTCAATATAGCGCAGGCAGAGACAGAGAGCAAATTCTTGTGCCTCTTGTTGTATGGGCACCAGGCTTATTCCTAGGTTCCATCCTCATGGCCTAATCACCACCCCCAAGACACACGAAGTCCCCACCTCCTGATGCCATCATGCGAGGACATTTTTAGCTTTGCTGGCAGGGTATAAATATTCACTCCACAACAGGGACTGAGGAATCGTCTTCCTGATCTGTCCGATTCGAGTTTTCTTCATGAGACCTTTGACTATGAAGCCCTGGCCTCCATTAGCATCCTGATACGACCCTGTGTGCCTACTGTCAGCACGCACCCCAGCCCGTGGTCCTGCACAGCCAGAGGCTCTCTGCAGGCCTTCTCCAGTGCTGCGGCAGCTTGATGGTCTTCAGTCTTCTTCCAGAGAGCGACCTCATCCTGCCCGCTTAGTCCCAGCAGTTGAAACCTGCTGCCTTGTCGGAACTTGTGAGTTCTTCAGCCATGGGCACTTTCACTCCTCCTCTTTGCTCTGCCCAATTTCCCTTGGGTCCGTGGGCCTAGGATCTTTCCAGGTTTGGAGTGCACAGTGTCTCTTTAAGATCGCCCCGTCCTCTGGAATCATTGACACAACCTGCTCCAGGCCCTGCTTCTTTAGCTTTCCTGTCTCCTGGCTTCCTTCCCCTTCCATGGATCTGTGCTTGGCCACGCCCATTCCCAGATTGCTACTGCAGCATCGATAATGATGCAGCATGACCAGGACAGGCTCACATGCACAGCCTGCTGGGAGCTTCCCTGTACAGGACAAACACAGACATGATCTCTGTCACCCATAACTGCAATGGCTTTGTGACTCATGACACCTTAACACACCTCTTTCCACTGTAGTCACTCTGAGTGTTTGCTCTATCTTAGCTGCTAGAGTGGCAGAAGTCAATGATATGGATGCTTTCCTACCCAGGGCTCAGAGACTCAGTTATGAAAAGTCACTGATCACAGCATAACAACCCATCGCTGGGGTAAGTGCTGTGGAAACACAGTGTCTCAGAGTTCAGCTGATGTGCCTTGCATCGTGTGGGCTCAGCAGAGACAATCTTTTTAATAAGACAAGGTCAACACCGCTTCTCTGAAGCCCACAAGCTAATAATGGAGCACAACACCACAACAGCAAGCGAGAGAGTTGTGAGAAAGGAACTTGGGGATTGCAGACTGTTTCCGCACAGTTCTTCACTCTTCCAGCTGTGGGGCACCTCTGCAGAGCAGCTGCTGCGCCTGTGCGGCACTGCCGTCTTGTCTTCTCCTTCTTGAAGTAGTTTTCCTAAGGTCAATATCTGGAGAATGCAGCTGGGTGGTGGCACAGAAATGTTGTAGAAGGACTCTAAGTTGACATGCCGCAAGATACTTGGAGTATCTCTTTATTTCCTGTACTGTTTATAGTAGCCAAGTGACAGAATCAGCTTAGGTACCTGGCCCCAGATGACACAGAATGGAGTTTTATTCAATACTGAAGAACTGTGAAATGATGTCATTTGCTGAAAAATGGGTGCAACTGGAGAGTAATATTTTAAGAGAAAAAAAAACCAGACTCAGTAAGACAAGTATATTATATTTTCTGTCATTTGTGTGTCATAGGATTTTTACAGATATATAAAATCATATAAGTATATATATATATATTGAATCATATATGTAATAAAATCAGAAGGGAGATGAGAGAGAAGAGACTAGTGGGGGAATAAGGAAGAGGAGACTAAAGATAAAGGGTAGGAGGGGTGAATGCGGTCAATGCATTTGATGTGCTGTCTATATTGAGCCAATACTGTGCACAGCGAATATATGTCAATGAAAAAAAAAACCTAGAAGAAACAATCAAGAAATAAAAGAATTGTGTATGAAGTGGCAAGCACTGGGCATGTGACCTTCACTGCAAAGGAGGTCTTTCACGTGTTAGCTTTTCCCCCTGTCTTTTCCTGTCACCATCAGGATACTGTGTCCTTGCTTTCTTAGGGCCATGAACCCCCCTCTGGCACAAGAAGCCCCTCCTGTTCTCCTTCCTCACTGTAGACTTGTCTTAAGGAAGAGTCCAGATGTCATCCTCATCGGGGTCTGAGGGAGTTTGTCCTCGGGAAAACTCTGAAAGACATGTGACTGTTCAGACTACCTCACTAGGAGGAAATCCCGCTGCTGTGGAAGTCAGTTTTGTCAAGGCAGGAGCAGTGGAAATGGCCAAACACGGAATAAAGCACGATGAGGATCTACTGTCTGTCTTGGGTGTTTGCTTTTCTGATTTACTACACTAATAATCAGACAATATCTGAAATGTCCCAACATCATTATTCCTCAAAGATTGACAGGAGCAAACTCCTCAGCCGTGCCTTTGGCTGCCCACAGGCTCCCTGGAGACTCCCTAGTCTTTTAGTGGTTTCAGGACCTCTCCACCGCACCCCTGCCCCTTCCCCAGTGACCTTCACAGCCGCACCCCTGCCCCTTCCCCAGTGACCTTCACAGGAGCTGCCTGCCCTTTCATGTTGAAAATAGCCTTATCCAGGAAGGGGAGTGTAATTTACTGCCAAGGGAACACAGATGTGTTTGTCATGCTCTCTGTGTTTCTGGGCCTCTCTGGTGTTTGCTTCTCTGGGGAGGCAGTGGTGTCTCAGAAATGGCCTCGCTTCTGAACAGAACTCATTTGTTCCCTTCTGTTGTTGACTTCATGTTCTGCCCCGAGGAGGGACCAGACTGCCCTTCAGTCCCATGTGACTTCATTCTGAGGCTAAACACTAAAGAGTGTTGACCCAGGGGCTCCTCTCTATGCCTCTATAAAAACGCAAGACAACTTACTAATTAGAGTAGTGAACAAGAAAAGTAAATGATTTAGGATAAGTATGGCCCGAATATTTCATGATAAATTCTTACATAAAAAACTTATTTGGCTTACCTAAGTTTCGGTTTTACTGAGGCAAACTGTATCATTTTTGGCAACTCTATTATTTTACAAGGAATCCTCTGTCCGACTAACCTAGGGGTACAGCAACTAGATGGCTAGATTCCGAGATGTGCCAGTGACCTTCTATAACTGGCAGGGGACAGTATGAGCCTTCGATGATGGGCAGGTAGGCGTGGGATCAACATCTTCCCGTCCCAATACCTCGTTCTAGATCATTTGATTCTCAACCTGTGGGTCACAGCCCCTTTAGCTGTGAAAACGACCTTTTCACGGGGGTTGCTTAAGATATTTACATTATGATTCACAACAGTAGAAAAACTGCAGTTATGAAGTAGCAATGAAAATAATTTTATGGTTGGGGGTCACCACAACATGAGGAGGGTCATGGGATCAGAAAGGTTGAGAACCACTGCTCTAGATAAAAGGGAACTCCTCTTATCTGAGGCCTTTCAATTACTTTAAGAAATACCTTTCCCCTCAAATATGAAGTGAACCGGCAATATTGCCCATTGATCTCATTAATCTTACTGCAACAAAGCAGAAGGCAGGCACTTCCCAGCTCAGGCTGCTCAGACGGCATTCACCGCTCAGCAACCCAAGCCTTTTACCAATATTCCCTCTGGCTGTCCAGAACTGAACTCAGGACTTTGGTTTAGGATGTTTGTCTAACAGTGCAGACCCGTAGGATAAAACGTCAGTGCTGTGCCTCTGGGTTTGTCACTACTCTGCACACAAAAGCTGGGACTTGCAGCCAGCTAGATGTCCCTCAGCAGATGGATGGGGAGAGGAGGGGTGGTACATAGCTCAGCGCAGTTCTGCGCAGCTGCAAAGAAAAGTGAAATCACGACATTTGCAGAAAATGCCTGAGACTGGACATTCATTGCTGTTTAAGAGAACTAGCTAGACTTGAAAGACAAATGCCGTGTTTCCCTTACACACAGATCCTAGATTTAAAATTACACATATATGTGTGCGCGTGCACGCGCGCGCGCACACACACACACACACACACACACACACACACACACACACACACACACACAAATAAAGCTCCCAAGTTCATCCCACTGATGGAGATTTTGCCCACATCCCACCCCATCCTCTTCATCTTTGGGCAACCCTTGCCTCTGATGCTATTTTGCTGCCTCTTGAATTCTGCTGTTGGATTGATGACGAAGCTGGTCCATTCTCCCACCCTCTTTCTTCATGGCACACGATCTGATGTCCCTTCCCTAGGTCTAGCTTCCCCTCCAGATGGCACTGCAGGGGGATGTCACTTGGCTCAAGCCCAGATTGGAGGCTGTGAAGACAGAAGCTTGCTCTTTCTCTGTGTGCCCTAGGTATCTTTTCCTGTGTCCCTAAGGTAACTCAGCAAATATCTGCAATGGAAGTGGTGGGTTTGTAAAGGTCACAGAGGGAATGACTAGAAGCTGCTTTGGACATTGCCCTCTTGCAAGCATGACTCACGGGACTTCACATCCAAACTCAGATTTATTAGAACTGCAGCGCAGGGGTGTTGTGGAATATTTCTTTAATGATGCAAGGATATGCTACATTTGTTTATGCTGCATTTGTTTAATGATGTAAAGATGTGTTGCTTTGCCTACCTAAGGCATCTGATTGGTTTAATAAAAAACACTGAAGAGCCAATAGCTAGGCAGTAGAGGGATAGGCCGGGATGGTGGGCAGAGAGAATAAGTAGGAGGAAAAATCTAGGCTTGGAAAGAAGGGAGAAGAGAATGAGGCAGAAAGAGAGGGAGACGCCCAGCCAGACATGGAGTAAGCGGTGGAGTAGGACACACAGAGTGAAAGAAGGGTAAAAACCCCGAGGAAAAATGTAGATGAGAGAAACAGGTTAAATTATAAGAGCTAGTGGGACAAGTATAAGCTAAGGTTGGACATCTATAACTAATATTAACTCTGTGTCTTTATTTGGGAGCTGGTGGGTGGCCTGAAAGGAAGCCAGCTCCACAGGGGTCCTGCAGTGCAGCCTGGCAGCCATACTGTGCCTCCCACCACAGTTACACAGCAGCCGGATTGACCACTTTCCCCAGGAAGAGCAGACTCTGGGTGGTCACCTCCCAGAGAAGGAGCAGGAAGGGCCTGTTGAAATAGGCATATGGGGCCGATGTCATGTTCAGGGGCACAGGCTGGGAAAGAAGGCCAGAGGCAGTGGAGGCCTCAGTCCCCTTCTCGTTCATGTCCACTGCAGCCTTGTGTGACACCTAGGAGAGAGGACAGACTGAGTCAGCATTCATCCATGGTTTGAGGGCAGAGGCCACTCCCTCAACCCCACGGACAACGGCTTAGAGCTGTTTAGCTCCCTCAGGTCTACCCTGCCTCAGAAACAGCCCCAACTTCTGTGTGTCACCCCTGCTTCTGTACTGTCCCCCTCCCTAGGCCGAGCACCCTGACATGAGGCAGCCTTGGCCCCTCTGAGGAGCTAAGTGCCAGGTGGACTCAAGTCCAGCAGGCACACAGGGCACAGGCTCCTTTGAGCTTTACCTACCCGCTCTAAACTTCCTTCGCCTTCTCATCTTAAAGATGGCTTGTGGCCAATAGCGGGTTCTAAAGGAGAAGGTTGGAATGCAGCCCCATGCTGCCCTCAGCACAGAACATTAAAAGTCTCATTTTTATACAACTTCCTAACAAGAATGGACTCAGACTTCAAAAAAAGTTGGGGAAAGGGCCTTGATGAATTCTTTTATCTCCAAAAAGGGGTCTGTGAAAGGTAACTGAGTTATGCTCAGCCACTGTGCAAAGTTCTTAGAAGTCTTTCATTTTCTTCTTGTCCACCACCTCACCCCACACAGGTCCACATACACACATTGCCATGCATGTGCCTGCACACTTATACATGTATCACATCCCTGCTGCCTGGGTCGTGCACTAAGTTCTCAGATGGTCCCCTCTAAATACAAGACAGAGTCCATTCCGCACAAGGTCCTAACAGAAATCCCGATGGTAATGAACACCTCTAACCTAAACCAAGCTAAGCTCTGGGAAGGGCCTTGGCCACCTTCCCTCCAGGGAAAGGCTACCCTTTCTGTTTTAGGGCCACAAATTCTTGCCCATTCCACCTGACTTGTGGTGTCTTCCATCAGGAGAGGACCCAACCCCTTCCCATTGTTTGAACAGGAGCCCTGTTTTAATCAGTGGCTGTGAGTGGCTGTTACACAGGCCTGTGGAGGATGGGAGAGTTAGGAGTCACTGGATGTTTCTCTTTGTCTTCCTTTTCTCCTCTGAGAGAGAAATTGTCCTTTAACTCCTGTCCTGGAAGAAGTCAGAGGGAGCAGCTCTGTAGCCAGCCAGCTGCTTCTAGGAGGCACTGCCCGCTAGAGATGGGCTGAGCAAAGGAGCTGCCCTCTTTAGAGACCGTTTGTGCATGCCTACAAGTGTCCACCACAACTGTTGACATTCCCTCACAGAAAGAGGGGTGGAGATGAGTCATCAGCCCACACCTGAGAGTCCAGTGGCTCCTCTCAGCCATCTGTACACAATTCTGTTCTATTTGCATGTGGGTCAGCATCCCGGGAAGAGTAAATGGTGAGGAAGACTGATTGAAGAAGGACTCTGTCTGTGCTGAGTGAAGACAGCTAACTTGGGGTCACCTATCCTCCTGCCAGTAGCCCCTCACCCATGCTCTATAGGTAAGCCTAATGAACTCAAAGGCTTCCCAAGATGAACTTGGATGGAACTGTACTTTGGTCTGTTGTGGGACCTAATGAAGAATACATTGTTTACATCTCCTCTGGGAAGGAATTCTCACAATAAGTCTCTGTTATGGTAATGCATTGGGATGTAGGGAATGCTCGTTACTGTAGCAATGCTGACTACTACATCTCATGTTCACACTCTATCACTTACTACAGCTATGACAAAGATAGATAGAGTTCCTGGTACCCAAATAGGAAGTATTTGAAACAAAAGATTGCTGCCCCTAACCTGGCATCACTCTGGCTCTGTGGATGACCAGATGATTACTGTTCAATGATTTCCATTCTACTTAGAATCCTACATTCCCACCCTGACCAGTATAAATCACGGGAAGGGGAAATGAAATGGAGTGGTCCATGAATAGACTCTGTAAAGACTATGTGTTGAAAAGTCAGTCTAGAAAAGAGACTGGGGACCTTGGTTTCCCAATGTACTTCATGTGGGAAGAAAAACATCCTCCTCCCCATGTCCACATCCCCTGCCTTACCCTGGAGACAGTTTTGTTGAGTTGCCCCATGATTCCTGATAGGTCAGCTTCCATGTCAAACATGTTGTCAAGCCCAATGAGGGGCAGGATCTCTTCCAGGTTGTAGGATGCAGAAATTGAAAACCTTGGTAGGTGCAAATCCAGCAGACTAGAGAGGGAATCAGAGAAAAGGCACTGTCCTGTTGTGTGTCGCAGCCTGAACCCTGAGAAAGAGCAGGGCCCCCCCAGCTTGTGGGACAGTCTTCCTATGACGTCATTTATGATGGTAGAATATTCCACAACCTATGCCAACCCAAATCTCCCTCTATGTAGACCACGCAGACCTCATAGTGACTCATGGCTGGTTCTAAGAAGTTCTAACACAGTTTCCCGTGTTTGTGGAGAGCTTTCTAGGCGCCAGACACCAGCCAGAGTTTCCAAAGGCTCCACTGATTGAATTCACGTGACACCAGGTAGAGTAAAGAAAATACCATTTGTACTTCCCACCTTTACATCTGGTTCATCTGCAGGTGCTTCTGACTCAGTTCCCCAACTGTACGCTAACTCCATTTACTGACACTGCCCCAATGCAAGCCACCATCACCTTCCTCTACCTGCCTGAGATTTCCTGGAAAATGGCATGGAGATGCCCACCGTCACAGCAGCTAGAGCAGTGGTTCTCACTGTGGGTCCTGACCCCCTTGGCAAACCTCTAGCTCCAAAAATGTTTACATTATGATTCATAACAGTAGCAAAATTACAATTTTGAAGTAGCAACAAAAATAAGTTTACGATTGGGGGATCACCACAACATAAGGAACTGTATTAAACTTTCGCGGCATTAGGAAGGTTGAGAACCACTGATCTAGAGTGAGGGCTTAGGAGTCCTGAATCCAAAGACTGAGTATACATTCTCACCATCAGATTGCCATGTCCCCTAGGGTGAATGTAGAAATTTCTTTTAACTTAGAGTGAATCTTCCCTTTTTGTCTTTGTCTGTTTGTCCTTCCTTCTTTCCTTCCTTCCTTCCTTCTTTCTTTCTTCTTTTTTTTCCAAGACAGGTTTCCTCTGCATAGCTTTGGAACCTGTACTGGAACTAGCTCTGTACACCAGGCTAGCCTTGAACTCACAGAGGTCCACCTGTCCCTGCCCCTCCAGTGCTGGGATTAAAGGCCAGCACCACCACTGCCCAACTCCTTTTTTTTTGATGACATTATTATGCTCTTCCATTATTAATACACTAATTGCCAGGGCTCTGTAAAATTGACTGGTTAATAACCAGTCCACTTGGGAACATTCCACTTGTAAAGAGCTCAGTTTAGATTACTGTTGTCATGGCCAGCCTACTGTGGGTAGTGCCATCCCTGGGCTGGTAGCCCTGGGTTCTATAAAAAACAGACTGAGCAAGTCATCAGGAGCAAGCTAGTGAGCAGCACCGCTCCATGGCCTCTGCATCGACTTCTCCCTCCAGGTCCCTCCCCTGTCTGAGTTCCTGTCCTGCCTTCCTCGATGATGAGCAGCGATGTGGAAGGGTAAACCAAATAAACCCTTTCCTCCCCAAGTTGTTTTTGGTCCAGCAATAGTAACCCTGACTAAGTACATTCCTGAAAGTAAACCTGGCAGTCTAGAGGATTCTGTGGTCCTTCTTTCTGCAGTGAGGAATAGGAGTGGTTCATATCGGAGGAGCTCAGACTATACAGTTGGAACCACGGACTGACAGGACCTTTACGGATTCAGACAACTGTTTAACCCTGGCTTTTCCTCTTGACTACATCTTTCTTGTTCATTCATTCATGCTTTGGTGCTTTAATCTCTGCCTAAATACAAAGCATTCTTTCTCTACTAGTGGCGTTGCAGCATGATGGGGTGCCGAGGGAGGAAAGTCTGTGGGTGTGAAGAGAGACTGGTGCCCACCAGGTTGAAATGGCACCCCCAGAGATCTGGAGCTGCTCTGGCCGATAAGCTATGATGGAAATGACAGCACTCATGGGCGTGTCCATACCTTAAAGAGTGGCGGCTTTCACATCCTATCCCTCGTACACTTCCTCTTGGAATCCTGTTGCCACATAGCAATGTCAATTCTACTGAGCTGCTCTCTGAAGCCAGCCTTGTGTGGATAGAAAGAAGCCTGTCTTTCTCCAGCCAACCCAGTCCGGGCCCCAGAAATGCAAACGAAAGAACCTTCTATGCCTCTGTCCCTGCTGCCACCTGGCCCCAGTGGATGAGAAGTAGCTAGTTGAGCCCATCCAGTGAAGAGAACCAAGAGTAGGGAGGACTCTTTTGTTGTTGTTGTTGTTTAGTTTGGGCTGGCTGGTTTTGCAGTGAAGGTAACTAGAACTCACAACCTGATTTCCTTTCAGAGCACTCCATGAAGCAGACCCTCCCCCCCCAAGAAAGGGTTAGTTAGTCAGTAACTGAGATGAGGGAAACTTATAAAGCTAACATTGAAGTGAGAAAACTATAAATCAATTGTATAGAAGATGTCAGGGGGTCAGTTAGGGGTTGTGGGGGGTAGACTCCCTCTTCCTCCCTCCCCCCCTCCATTCCATCCTTTGCTTTCTCCTATCCTTCTTTTCTTCACCTCTTCCTTCCTTCTTCCTCTTTCTTTTTTCCTATATTGAACCCACAGCCTTCTGCATGCTGGGCAAGTAGTCTACACCAGACCTACGCACCCAGCCGGCCACCTCTGTTTTATCGTCATTGTTGTTTTCACATCTTGAGACAAGGACTCACCAGATGGACTTTGAACTCATTCTGGAGCTCACATGAGCCTTGAGTATGTGTTCTACCTGCCCCAGCCTCCTGAGCACAGACAGGCTTCACCAGCAGATCTGGCTTTGCTGGTCTTGATTTCTCTAATTTCTTTTGAAATTTTAATACAACAAAAGGGTATATTTAAACATATGCACTGCTCTGTGTGCATCATAGTCATCTTTAAACTGCTATCTTATTGTTGGCAGACCTAACTATTTCATGGTGTTGTTATTATGTAACAGAGGGAAATAAGGGAAAGGATATTGGGTCAGAAGGACCCCAAGGAGGGATAATGAAGACAGTCCAGAGAGCACTTAGATTCTAGTACCAGCCTAAGTACTCAATTACTGTCTCCATTGGTCTCCACCCCCACTGCTATGCAGTAGGTACCATGTCCTTGCTTTAACACTCAAGGAAATCTGGGACCCAAAGACATGGGGAAATCAATGTGAAGTCAAGGGTGAGATGGTGAGGCAAACCAGCAGATAGATCTTGGGTCTGGATTGATCAAACTTGCCCAAGCTCTTGAGCAAGGATAGACAACACCTTGGGGCACTCACCTGGGCAGGAACCGCTGACCCCACCTTCTCAGCGTCTCTGGTTGGAGGGCAGCCTCTACCTGCTGCATCTTCCCAGGGTCAGGGAGGACCAGCAGCAGCAGGGCAGTGCCGCTGTACTCTATCTGAAGGACAGTGCACGATGCCTCCTGGTCATACAGGAACCTGTGCATTTCCTTCTGCCGCATCATTGGGATGCGGAGTGCTGTCCTCTGGTCCCGGGAGAAGCTCTCCTGTTTCCGGGTCTGGTAGCGATCAAAGGGATGCTTCCATTTGGCTGAGGGTACAAATGAACACATGGGCAAGATAGCCATTCAGGGAGACCTCCATAAGGTCATGCAGGATGGTGATGTCCTCTGGAATGTGTCAGAAGTAGCAGAACCCAAAGCCAAGATGGACTTGTGTCCCTTGGGTTCAAACTCAGTGACCCATGGTTACGCTACACTGAGAGAATTTGCCTACAAAGCAGACATGGAGTGGCCCTGCCTTCCTTGTACAAAATCTGATTTCTCTCTTTTAAGAAAGATTTGTTTTTATTTTATGTGTATGAGTGTTTAGCTACCTAGTCACTATGTATGTGCAGTGCCCAAGGAGGCAAAAAGAGGGCATCAGATCTCCCTGAACCTGGCATAACAGCCATGAGTTGGTGCCAGGAATTGAATCCAGGCCCTCTAGAAGAGCAGTCAGTAGTCCTAACCATTGAGCCATCTCTCCAGCCCCCAAAGAACTACCCCTTAAGACTTAAGTCATCAGACATGAGTAAGAAAAGCGCGTTTTTAGTAACGCGGTAGGCATGGGTTGATTAACGCACCCTGATCTCCAGAGCCATGGTGAATGGGATTGGGACTGGCAGCCTGATTCTGACAGCACGGCTCAGCTTATGTGGAGATGCGAAAGCAAGCATTTGACCAGATGGCTCCGCATCTGCAAAAAGCTTCAAGCTGGGGATGGGGTTCTGCACCTGCAACGTCAGCCCTCAGAAAGCTGAGGCAAGAGGATCACTTACTCATGGAGTCATCTCCTTGGCCCTCCATTTATTTGTTCATTCATTAATTCTTTCTTTCATTTATTCATTTGAGGTAAGGTCTCTCTGTGTAATCCAGGCTCATATCCAATTGGAATGCTCTTTCCTCAGCCTCCTGAATGCTGGGGTTGCAGGAATGTGTTGCCATGCTAAAATAGATGCACCCTTTCTGGGAAGTCATGCCGTAATGTAGGCCATGGCCCATGCTTACACTATTCCTCTGAACTGTGCTTTCTCTTTCCTGAGTTCCAATCCACAGGGGACATGATCTACACAATGGGAGGGGAACTATTGTATCCACAAAAGGCAGGAGCCTGGCCAGCCTCACGAACACAACGCTTACTTGCAGAGAGAGAGAGAGAGAGAGAGAGAGAGAGAGAGAGCAATCGTTCTGTCAGAGAAGTCTTACCTTTGAAGAAGATGTAGTTCAAGAGAACCATGACGGTGTCAGGGCCAAACTCGGGGAGACAGTCCACCACCTGCCCGTAGGTCTGCTTCCTCACCAGGTCGTTGATCTGCTGCCCTGTGGCAGCTGCATCTGTGAAGTTGGCAGAAAAAGCCAGCGCTCCATACAGCTCCTTGGCGCTGTCCAGGAAGCGCTGCTGAGGCTTCAGCCGCCTGTCTAAGAACAGGGAATGCCCCACTTTCAGTTCCAGTTTGGGGCTGGGCAGATCAAGTGTGTGCAGGAGGCTCTGGAAGCCCCGGTGGACGTCAGCTGCTGGGGTCTCCGTGAGGTTGAAGCCCAGGCTCTCCAGAATCTGAATTTGGGTGTCAACAGGTGCCCCAAGAGAGAGAAGAGCCAGGATGCTAGAGAGGCTCACGGGGGAGAAGAGGATGTTTCCAGGTACCTCCTCTGCTAGCTGCTTGTATAGACGCAAAGCAAAATTAGTGATGGTGGGTGTGACCTTGCGATAGGCGGGTGCTGGCTCCAAGAGCTGGTGGCTGGCTGGTTGAGGCACCCCCAGACTCTTCTCTCCATGGGGAGAAAATGGCTGACAGTGAACAGGGAGCAGGACCTCGGCTATCAGCAGCCACAGCCACCCTGGCCCCATCATCTGAAAAGAAGATGGAACACATTAGTTTTCTTGGTAGATGACAGCATCATCTCCAGAGCTTACAGTGATGCCACCACCCATGACTAATCCCTCACTGTGCTGCAAAGAAGAGGGGAAAGGGGGACAACTGGGACTCCAGCTGGAAGTAGATCCTGCAATCCAGCCTTCCTCCCATCTTCCTCCCTCCCTCCTTTCTTCCTTCTTCATTCACTCCCTCCTTCTTCTTCCTCCTTTTGATTCTCTTCTCATCTTTCCATCTTTATCCTTTTCTTCCCTTGCTTCCCTCCTTCCTCCTTTCCTCCTTCCCTCCCTCCCTCCTTCCTTCTTTCTTTTCTTCTTCCTCTCCTTCCATTTTATTTTTATTTTTTTTCTGGATTCTTCTAGACTTAGGTTTTTTTTTAATCATACAGATTGTCCAAGGCTCCATTGTTTGTACAGGTGTGCTAGGCACTGAGTATATTATGGAAAAAAGACATTAACACAATCCCAGGATCCCCAGAATTTAGGGCAGTGAATCTCAACCTACCCAATGCTGCAATCCTTTAATATAGTTCCTTATGGTGTGATGACCCCAAATCATAAAATTATTTTTTGCTATTTCATAACTGTAATATTGCTACTGTTATTATTGATAATATAAATATTGCAAATCACAGGTTGAGAACCACTGATTTAGGGCATATCTGAGGCAATATCCAGTGTTGGGCTAGGCAGGTGCTTATTATAACACTCATTAGAAACTAAGAGGATGCTGTGGAGAAAATGTTCTGTATGAACACAAATGATGCTAGGCCCCTTGAGTGTGGCTGTGGGATAGTGCAGTCAGTTGCAAGGAAGAGGGTGCAGTACAACATCTCCTTTAGGTCCCAAGGAGAGAAGCCCTCTACCCTTGACACCTTACATTACCCTGGATCAACTGTCAAGTCCACAGAGATGAGGGCAGCCTCTGAGGGAGGATAAAGTAACAGGGCCTATAGCTCCTGGGAGAAGAGCTGAAAGAGAGATGTGTTCTGTCTCTACATCTCCACACCCCTGCTGCCTAGAAACTATCTACACTGTGTGCAGCCACAGAAACACCTGTGTGCATGAATGCAGGGAAACCATCTATGCTGTGCGCAGCCACATAATCACCCGTGTGCAAGGATGGAGGGGTACCATCTACACTGTGTGCAGTGATGGAAGCACCCATGTACATTGGATGCAGCAGTAGCATCTACACAGAAACACTTGGGTGCTTTGATGCTGGGGTACAGCTAACCTGGGTGCAGCCACAGAAACACCCGTGTGCATGGATGCAGAGGCACTGATGTGGGATGTCCTTCTGTATATGTGTTACTTTTATTATCCAACGAATAAGGCTGTTTTGGCCAATGGCTTAGCAGAGCAAAGCCACGTGGGAAATCCAAACAGAGCTATAGAGAGAGAGTAGGTGGAGTCAGGGAGGCACCATGTAGCTGCCAAAGAAGACAGACGCTGGAACCTTACCCGGTAGGCCACAGCCTCGTGGCAATATACAGAATAATAGAAATGGGTTAATTTAAGATGTAAGAGTTAGTTAATAAGAAGCCAGAGCTAATAGGCCAAACAGTGTTGCAATTAATATAGTTTCTGTGTGATTATTAGAATCTGGGTAGCCGGGAATGAGTGAGCAGTCTCTGCCTACAGGATACCATCTACACTATTTGCAGCCACAGAAACGTCCCTTGTGTGTGGATGCTGGAGTTTTGGAAAGATCTGTTATAGATTAAGTTGTGGCTGCCCCAAATTCATATGCCAAGTTCCCAGCCCCTAAGACCAATGTGGGGCTGGAGAGATGGC
This sequence comes from Ondatra zibethicus, assembly GCA_004026605.1. Lineage (NCBI taxonomy): Eukaryota > Metazoa > Chordata > Mammalia > Rodentia > Cricetidae > Ondatra > Ondatra zibethicus. The sequence continues at coordinate 4,982 of PVIU01009544.1, read as the reverse complement.
TCAGAGGTTAAGAGCATTGCCTGCTCTTCCAAAGGTCCTGAGTTCAATTCCCAGCAACCACATGGTGGCTCACAGCCATCTGTAATGGGGTCTGCTGCCCTCTTCTGGCCTGCAGGCCTACACACAGAATATTGTATACATAATACATAAATAAATATTTTTTAAAAAAGACCTCATAATGCTGCTTTACTTAGAAATGGAGTCCTTGACAGGGCGATGGTGGTGCAACACCTTTAATCCCTCTTAGAAGGCAGAGGTAGGCGAATCTCTGTGAGTTTGAGGCCAGCCTGATCTACAGAGTGAATTCCGGAACATGCAGGGTTACACAGAGAAACCCTATCTTGAAAAAAAAAGAGTGAAAAAGGAAAAAAGAAAGAGAAAGAAATGGTGTCCTTACAGGTATAATTAAATAAGATGTGGCCATTAAAGTGGGTCTTTAATCCCTTATGACTAGTGTCCTTGAAAGAGGGGGGCTTTGGGTTCTGAGAAGCACCCAAAGAAGGTATTAGGGAAAATAAAGGCAGAGATGAGACACTGCTGTAAACAACAAAATGTGGAAAGCCACAGGGAGGGAGCTGGAATGGGTTCTCCAGGACAGCCTCAGAGGGGCACAGCCATTGCCTTGACTGTGATCCTGACCTGGTTTCCAGAGGTGCAAGGCAAAAATGTCTGTTTAAACCCCTTCTCCTGTGCGCAGAGGCAGCCCCCTGCAGGCAAATGCCAAATGTCTTCTGCTCTAGTTGAAGTTATGAGATACCCCAGAAGGACCCTGGTCACCTCCACGGGGTTCAAGGAGATGCAGGAGCTGGAAAAATCTTGGCTTGAGTGCAGGGGATGATCCTGCTGTGTAGACGAGCTAGGCTCACCCCACTTTGCATCCACTTCTGGACCCTGATATCCTCCTGGGTCCCCTCAACCAAGCTCTTCCACTTTTCGATTCCACATCCAATAGCTACAAGCTGATCCTTGACTCTAGTTGGTCCTGAAAGCATCTACATTGTGATCAATACCTTCTGTACGTTTTGCTCATGTGATGGCCTTTAGCTCTCAGTATTAACTGTTGGAGTGATGAGGGAGAGATTGCAGATGGATGGAACACTGCCCCTGGCACTCAGACTGCCCACCAAATTACAAGAGCCACCTGCTCTCAGAAGGTGAGGGCAATGCGGAAACACATTTGGTAGCTAGAGTACAGTGGCCTGATCCGAAAGTCGGCTCCTCCCACCAGCTCCATGGAAGCAGATTAAGGGAAGTTCTGTGTGTTAGGACTTTCCTTAGAAAAACCGGAAGATGTAAAATAATTGGGTAATTGGTCTGCCCCTGGTAAAGAAAGGGCAGAAACTGTGAGGGAGCCAGTCATGAACTCAGCTCCCTTCCCTACCCAGCTGCACCCCAAGGTGCACATGTTTCCCAAGGAAGACTGATGTAGCCAGCGCTACCATAGGCTGGGCTTGCTCTGGGGCTCTGCAGTTACTCACTGTGGGATACTGTCTCCGCACTTCTATGCAGAATTCAAATGGCAATGCCATCCCCCTTTCATGATTTATGACGTCTGACGTGAAAAGTGCCAGCGCCTGAGAAAGACACTGCAGGAGGTTGTCTCCCACTTCTACCCAGGCTGGGAGCAATGGGAATCCAGTTCACTTAACTCAATTCCCTGGCAGATTCTCGGAGAAAATTCAGAACCCTGTTCCTGAATTATAAACCTTCTGGTTTCGTAATGTTTGTTGAAGTGCCGGGTCCATTGGGCACATTGCATCACGGGTCTGCAGACAGAGGTATTTACATATGTGTGGGAGGATGTGAGTGGGGGCGGCATTCCAGGTCTTATCATTGGCCGGAAGATGTTTCCCAGCTGAGCCGCAAACACCTGGAAGCTGTTGAAATGCCGGGAACCCTGGTCCAGCTCAAATACTGTGGCAATTTGCTCTCTCTCGTTTAAATTAATGCTCCCGAGACCCTCCAGTCACAGAGACTCTTAACTCAGTTGTGCATATGGGGAAACTGAGGCTTCCACTTGGTAAGGCTCTATTCCAGACCTAGACCTCTGGGTGTGGACCTGTGGCCATAACTGAGTTCTTAGTAAAGTTGCCATTTTGCTTCGAGCTCTGTTTCCTTATTGGCTTGCTAGCAGTATTGGAAGGTCGTATGTCACCACTCCCAGTGGCTGGCTTTTCCAGAGAAGGTGACCGAAGACTGGAAGCTCTAGCTGCAAAATTCAGAGGCAGCACTCATGATAGGTAGATAGACAGACAGACAGACAGACAGATAGACAGACAGAGGCCTACCCTCGTTCGGGGTACAGTGTATACTCACAGAGAAGTCACCAAGGTGGGTGCAGCTCCACAGCCCCACACGGCCTTCTGCCCATAGGGCAATAGTGTTTGAAGACCACAGTCACATGGTCAATATTTATCAGGTCAATTCCTGGAACTGATAGGAAGGCAGATGGGGCAAATGGGAAAGGATGTGTTTTCAATGTGTGTGTTCTGGCTGCCAGTCCCACCAACAGGCAAGTGGCTTGTGGTTCAGGGCCGCCTTCTGTCCGAGGGTGCTGTGACACTGGTCGATGGCAATGGAGGCACAGGGGGATGGGAGATGCTGGCCTGTGTACTGGGGCTTTGCAGGATCCAGAAACCCTGGTGATGAGACTGTGAGGAATGTGTAGTCATTCCTACTTCACAGACTGAAGCATGAGGCCAAGTGCCCTGCTCAGAAGTCACTCCAAGCCTTTGTCACCACGCCAAAGCCTCCTCTTGTTTCACAGACACTTTAAATAAGTGTAATCCGTATAGATCTTGGACGGTGCTGGAGAGAAGTTTAGTAAGTGTTGAAAAACCTATGAAATGAGGGCTGGAGCTGTGCCCAGTGCTTTAGAATGGATGCTGCTCTTGCAGAGGACCTGAGTTCAGTCCCCAGCACCCACTTCATGTGACTCCCAACTGCTTGTAATCCAGCTCCAGGGGATCTGACATCCTTCTCTGGACTTTCTGGAAACGTGTACTCATACACACACACACACACACACACACACACACACACACACACACACAAATAGTAATAAAATAAAAATAAGCATTTAAAATAAGAAAGAACTGTGAAGCGGGATGCTGTTTTTTTTGTTTGTTTTCTTGTTTAAGAGATGGTATGTCCCTGATGGAGCAGAGGTGACTTTTGTGTTCTTGTAAGTGTGGGGGTGGGGTGGAGTGGGGTGGGGGTGTGCCGTGTGCAATATTCATGTGGAGGGAAGAAGTCAGTCCCAGAAGATGTCATTGCTCAGAAGCCATCCACCTTGTTTTGTGAGACACGGTCTCACACACTGGGCCCTGGGGGTCACTGATGGGACTATGTCAGCTCCCCAGGGAGCCCCAGGGATCCACCTGTCTCCACCCCCGCCCTGGTGAGATTACAGGCACAAATCACCGCACCCAGCATTTTATGCGGGTGCTGGGAACCTAACCCACGTCCTCGTATTTACAGACCAGCCTTTTACCAACTCAGCCGTGTCCTCCTCAAGCCCCTTGGTAAGCTTTTATATCCTCCAGCTTCCTTACAGACCATGTATCTTGATCTCAATAAAACAAAATTTTAAGATTAAAAAGTAGAATTTGCTAATTCTACAACTAAATCTCATCAGTAAGGGGCATTTTTAAAGTGTAAAGTGTCCCGGGAGATGGCCCTGACCCTGCAGTGGGAGGGGGAGTCTGTGTCTGTCACACACTCTCCCTGGTCCACGTGACGTAGTTTCTCCCTGGAACATCATTTGGAGACAGCCCGTAATGTCTGTCCCCCTCCTCCTCTTGAGTCCTCTCTCAGCTTTGAGAGAGCTGGAGGCACTCTCAAACACCTGCCACGCCGCACCCGCAGACAGCTGAGTGGGTGAAGGTGCTTGCACTAAGCCTGAGCACTTGACCAAAGAGGGAACCTGAGAAGGGAAATCTGCGCTCTTTTCTTTGCCACTGTGGATACACACAGGGTCGTGTGGGGAGTAGAAGACATAGTGTGGGAGAGATGGATTCAGGCCTGAGCTCCAGGGAGGAGAGACCATGTGCCCATGTTCCTAACCTAGGACCAGGCTCTAGAATCCCCTCACCAGAGCCTCTCAGGAGGCTCACAGGGCCTGCCCCACTTTCCTTCTTAGAGCCCTGGATCCCAGCCCCAGCTCACTAACCCTTATCTCCCTCCTGTGTTGCCTGCAGCTTCCTGGCCTCCTCACAGGAGGCCAGGCCGTACCTATCTGTTCCATTCTACAACATGTCCATTTCCCCCTTTCCCGTAGCCAGTGAGGCCCTTTCTCCCGGATGCTTGTGATGCTGTTACCGACCTGCCAACCTCATACCTCACCTCCCACCCCTGAAACTCTGCTCTTGCTCCATCCCTAACAATCACTGATAAGCAAAGGAGCCTTGCTTTCTTTTGTGCACACCCTGTCCCCTGCCTAGAATGCCATCCCCCACCCCATCTGCTTCTCAGGCTGACACCAGGTCCTACTCCTTCTTCATTCCTGGGGTTCAGACCAGATCTCTCCTGCAAAAAGCCATCCTAAAAATCACCCCCTCCCTGCCTGCCCGGGCTGTGCTAATTCTTACCCCGGGAATGGCTGTAGCACTCTGTATCACTCCCTATTTCTCCTGCTGGCTTGCAAGGCGCTTCATTCCCCTTGGTCTGTGAGATCGTCGTAGACACAACCTGCACCTCATTGGAGCTTGTGTCTGTTGTGTTGGCATGCGGCACACACATGTGTGTTCTGCAAATACGCACATGTTCTTTTCCACACAGAAACTCACGTTCTCACTTTGATGACCTATTGATGGCATGTTATCCAGCTGTGTACCCACTGGTGAGTGTGCCAGGCTGTGGTGGTGAGTTTGTTCCAAACTCGGGGTCATACAGATGGCCTTAGTTAAACTCCGTGGGACATGAAACAAAATAGGAACTTGTAAATATTTGGGGAAATACTTGAAAAGAAGAAAGGGTGCTGA